>CAWUFW010000627.1:2410000-2417500 GCA_963921515.1 Calotriton arnoldi
AATGGCGTGCTACAGGATATTTTTGGTCTAGGTTAGTAATAGCTCTGCTGTGTTCCAATATGCGTTTTTTTGCCATGAGTGTAGTACTACCAATATACCATAGTTTGCATGCACATTCTATGGCATATATGACAAAGGTCGAACTGCATGTAAGGAATTGCGATATCTCCCTCTTAACCCCATTGTAGTCGACCTGATTACTAAATTTACTGTATTTACAGGCCTTACAGTGACCACAGGGGAAGAAACCTTTAAGCCCGTGCATATTTCTATCAGGATAGATGGTGATATCACTGTGTACTAACAGGTCCCTGACACTCCTGCCTCTCCTATAGGTTATGTTGGGTCTGTTGGGTATGGTGTCCCCAATGACAGTATCAGTTTTCAATATATCCCAGTTTTTAGTCAGGATCCGCTTGATATCTTTGGAGTCCGAGCTGTAAGTCATAATAACCCTAGTGTTCTCAACATCAGTGTCAATAGGTGGGATAGGTGCATCTGCGATAGTCTGTGTTCTGTCTATGGCATCAGCTCTCTCCCTAGCCTTCTTGAGTACCCAAACTGGGTATCCTCTTTCCTTGAAGCGCTCAATAATGGCATCCCTTTCTAGCTGATAGGCCTCTTCAGTGTTACAGTTCCTTTTTGCCCTCAGCAGCTCACCGTAAGGAATGCCCCATTTCAGAGCCTCCGGGTGACTGCTGAGGGCATGAAGGACACTATTGCCTGCTGTCGATTTTCTAAATAGGGCAGTGTGGACCTGATTGTGTTTAATTTCCAGACTAACATCTAAATATTCAGTTCTGTTCTTACTGATGTTACCACTAAGTAAGATGTTACGATCATTGTCATTGAGTTTGTCAATGAACATTAGTGCTTTGTGTTCCTGACCTACCCAAATGATTAACAGATCATCGATGTAGCGTAGCCACATCGAAACATGTGTTAAGTCGATCTGGAAATTAGGGTCAGAGAATATGTCTTCCTCCCAGTTCCCCATAAACAGATTGGCAAAACTGGGAGCAAAGCACGTTACTCCAGTATTGGAGCTTTCATAGATTCCCATGCTTGGAATCATTCCCCGTCGTCGAGATGGGAGCCTCGGTAAATATATATATATATATATATCTAACAGTAGTAAATAACCATTACAAAAGAGAAACAGGCCTAGGCCTAATCCCATTTTGTAGTCAGACCATGTCTTTTTGTAAAAGAGACCAAAAAGACTCATTAGCCAATCAGAGCCGCCTCACCCCTTAGAACCCTGGTGAAAGAACCTCAGCTCCTCAGATTTTCTACCGCACGTTGTGCAGAAGGGAGTCTCCTGGAGCTCTGCTCTATTTCGACTATTTTCAGCTGTTTTATTCAGGTTTTCTTGGTGAAATGTCTGAGAAAGGAAAGAAAGGGTTATTTAAGGCCTGTTCCACTTGTGGAAAAAAGAGGCTCTATGTGGACAAAGAAGATCCCAAAGGAGTCTGAGGGCCAAGGTTCCATAAAATCTCCTCACTGCGGTGTAAAGGAGAGGGAAGAACCATTATCTGCATCTGCGACTCTCCCTGGCAAGGAGAAACCTTTGAAGAAGTCTTCTTCACATTCTTCGGACCATTCGTCGACGAAGCATAAACCCTCGTCGACGAAAACGCAAAAATCACAGGTTAAAAATGTTCCTGTGTCGACTCCGTCTCTTTTCCCAGTGTCGACGGGCTCGTCGACGAGCACATATACAGCACCGTCGACGGCGGTGTCGACGAAGACGGCGTCTACAGTTCCGTCTACCACTGTGGCGTCGATGACGAGAGTGTCGACGATGACGACTGCAACAGTGATGACGACATCAGCAGGGGTGTGCCTTATCTCGTCGACGACAGGTTCGACGACGCCCATCGTCTCGTCGACGATCAGCTCGTCATCGAGGATGTCGACGCTGGTTCCAGTAACTTTCTCGTCGACGGTGCCCCGTCGGCGATGATGTCATCGACGACGGTTTTGACCTCCACGTCGACAAGACCGTCTACGGCGGTTTTCACCTCCACGTCGACGAGACCGTCGGCAGACGTCGTCGACGGGGAAAATTTCAATTTCCATAAAAGAAAAGGGGTTGCGCCGGAGAGGCTTTCACCCAGGAGAGTGGATCCCTTACCACCTGCATTATTATTGGAGGAGGAAGAGGACTCTTATGGTGAGGACAGTCAATTTGGCTATGCTAACAGCCCATCTCAGCTTCTAGTGAAATGTCAAGAAACTGATTCTGAGGGTGAATACTGCCAGGAACAAGTTTCTATACATCATCAATATCCACAACAGGAGGATGTTCAGCAACAGATGGTTTCTGTTCCCACCTCTCTGTTATCGGACTTACAGGGGATGCTCCTTGACTATCGTCAGAGGTTGTCTTCGCTTCCTCCGCAACCTATTCTCCTACCACAAACTGTGCATACTCCTCAACCCATGGTGATAGTTTCACCACCTCCAATGACTCATCCACAAATTCAAACGGGAGGCAGTCCCTCAACTTCAGGATGTTTCTTCTGAAGAGGAAGAAGGTGAGCTTGTGCAAACGGATCAGGGAGAGGAGTGGGACGATTACGTGATCCCTGATCCCGCTTCTCCAATTCCTGCTCCTGTGGATTCCCCTCCGGCTGATATAGGGGGTTTTCACAAGCTAATGGAAAGGGCTTCGTTACGTTTTGAACTTCCTATGCCATCTGTTCAAACGGAGTGTTTCCTATATGATTTTAAGGAGCCGGGTAGGAGGATGATACGTTCCATTCCAATTGTAAATCATGTATGGGAAGAGGGGATAAGGACCATGAAGAATCCAGCTACAGTGGTCCCAGTCCTACCACGGCTAGACAAAAAATATAAAGCTTCTGAGGACAGCCCAGCCTCGTTGACTGGTCAACCAAAGCCAGATTCAGTGATTTCCCAGGCAGCGCAGAGGAAATCTAAGAATCCTTCAGTACCTCTGACCACACCACCGGACAAGGAAGGCAGACGCCTAGACAATGCAGGGAAACGATTTTCCTCTATGGCGAGTCTGGTTATTAGGGCTGCTAATGCATTAGCGATACTTGGCCGATACGACCGCCAATTGTGGTGCGACCTTTCGCCTTACCTTGATCAATTGCCTGATACAGCTAAGTCTGAGGCGAAAAAGATCCTGCATGAAGGAGAGCTAACATCAGCAGAGATTATAGACTGTGCGATGGACATAGCTACGACATCTTTCCGCTCTTTGGCAGGGGCAGCTGTGCTTCGTCGACAAGGTTGGCTCAAAGCAACTTGGTTCCGGCCAGAGGTTCAGAATAAGATCCTGGACCTCCCATTTGACGGGGAAGCTTTGTTTGGGAAGCACATAGATGATGCTCTCCAAGACATTAAAAAAGACACTGAGACGGCTAGGTCATTGGGGACCCTTCAGTATCGGAATGTCCCTTTTCGGGGAGCAAGAGGCAGGGGTTCTCCCTCATATAGAGGATCCTATCAGCAACAGCGATATTCCTCGTATGCTCCCGCATCCCAATCTTACCGGCCTTCTTACAACCAGAGACAACAAGGCCAGACGTCATCTTTCTCCAGATCCAATTATAGGGGAAGACAGAATCGTCAGGGACGAGGCGCCTCTAAGAGGCAGTAGCGGCGACCTGGCTCTTTGCGCTGTGCCCTCCTCCTCCTCGAAGACATCTGTAGGAGGCAGGGTTTCTCTTTACCTTCAAAACTGGCAACGGATTACATCAGACCGTTGGGTCCTAAACATCATTCAGAGTGGCCACACCCTGGAGTTCATTCACCTACCACCATCCAGAGCTCCTCCCGCCTCCTCCATGAAACATCTGCGTCTTCTCCGGCTCGAAGTTCATCAACTGCTGATCAAAGGGGCAGTAGAGCCAGTTCCTTTCTCTCAGAGGAGCAAGGGTTTCTATTCCAGGTTTTCCTGGTAAGGAAGACATTGGAAAAATGGCGGCCGATTCTCGACCTCAGGGAGCTCAACACTTATCTCACAAAACAATCCTTTCGGATGGTATCTCTCCAGGACATTCTGCGTCTTCTCAACACTGGGGATTTTATGGCCACTCTCGATCTCGAGGATGCGTATTTCCATATACCCATTCATCGGGCACACAGAAGGTTTCTTCGATTTACAGTCGCCAAGAGCCATTTTCAATTCAAGGTGCTTCCATTTGGCCTTCGCTCAGCTCCGAGAGTCTTCTCCAAGGTGCTTGCACCGGTAGCGGCATTTCTCAGGAAACATCATTTCCAAGTCTTTCCCTACCTGGACGACTGGTTGCTAAAGGCCCCTTCCAGGGGGCAGCAGCAGAGGCGGTCGCCTCTTGCACCTGCCTCTTCTCCAATCTGGGCTTGACTCTAAACACCACCAAATCTTATCTTCGCCCTTCCAGGAAGGTTCAGTTTCTGGGAGCGATTTTAAACACATCTCTCAGCAAGGTTTTCCCTCTCTAGAGCGACAAAGAAATCTAATCTCAATGGGCCACCTAGTGCGAAGAAAAAGTATCTTTCTGTTCGCCTCTACAAGTCCCTGCTGGGTATGATGTCCTCCTGCATTCCATTGATACCTCACTGCAGATTGCGAATGCGTCCCCTGCAGGAGCTTCTGGATTTACAGTGGAAACAAGTGAGCGGATCCTTCAACGACAAGATTCGGATCACTCAGGATATGCGCCAGGCCATTCGATGGTGGACAAAACAAGAGCATTTGTCCCAAGGTCTATCCTTCGTAACCGCTCCAACACCTCAAGTGGTAACTACGGATGCGTCACTGGAGGGCTGGGGCGCAGTTTTGCAGGATCTGCAGGTCAGTGGTCACTGGCTTCCAGAACATCGCCTCCTTCACATCAACCTCTTAGAGTTGACAGCGATTCGTTTAGCTCTTCAAGCTTTTCTTCCAAGGTTGCAGGGTCTGTCGGTACTTGTCCGGACGGACAACACCACAGCCATGCACTACATCAACAAGGAGGGCGGCACCAGGTCTCTGCCATTGTCACAAGAAGCCCAAATAATCTGGGAGTGGGCGATCTGTCAGGGAATTTCTCTGAAAGCAGAACATTTGCCAGGAGTACTGAACGACAAGGCGGACAGACTCAGCAGGCTGAAGTCTGTCACACACGAATGGGAATTGGATCAGACAACGCTGGAGAGGGTTTTTCGCCAGTGGGGCAGACCTTCCATAGACCTGTTTGCCACACCAGAAAACAGGAAATGCCAGTGCTACGCCAGCAAGCTGCACCATCGAGGGTCACTGGGGAATGCGCTTTCGATAGCCTGGTCAGGCGCATTTGTCTACGCCTTTCCCCCATTCCGCTAATTCCCAGAGTACTCAAGAAGATGAAAGTGGAAGGATGCAAGATGATCCTAATAGCTCCTGCCTGGCCGCGGCAGTTTTGGTTCACCGAACTTCACCTTCTCTCCATGGACCATCCTCTTCCACTGCGACCAATTCCTCACCTTCTTACAATGTCTCAGGGTCAGATACTACACCCAGATCCTCGCTCGTTACAGCTCACAGCATGGCTCCTGAAGAGCGGGAATTTCTTCACTTAAATCTTCCAGAGGAGGTTAAAGATGTTCTTTCACAGGCAAGAGCTCCTTCCACGAACAGGACCTACCGCTTAAAATGGAAGCGTTTTAACATATGGTGTCTAAGCAATAATTTGGATCCTTTCTTATCACAACCACACCAGGTCCTTCCGTATTTCCTGGCCTTGGCTAGGGCAGGTTTGGCTCATTCCTCCATTAAGGTGCACTTAGCAGCAATTTCTCGTTTTCGGCGCACGTCCTCTGGGCCTTCTCTTTGGTCAAGCAGAATTGTCAAACAGTTTCTTAAGGGCCTCTTCAGGGTGTTTCCGCCAGTGAAGCCTCCACCGCCTTCGTGGCAACTAAATTTGGTTCTTTCTCAACTTATGAGGCATCCGTTCGAACCGATTCATCGGTCAGATCTCAAGTTTCTCTCCTGGAAGGTCGCTCTGTTGTTGGCCCTCACTTCAGCCAGGAGGATAGGAGAATTACAAGCTCTTACAATTCAGGAACCCTTCCTTCAGTTCAAGGGAAATACTGTCATCTTGAGAACTAATCCAAAATTTATTCCTAAAGTACCTTCTTCTTTTCATCTCAACGAACCAGTGATCCTTAAAGCTTTTTTTCCTCAGCCTACTTCACCGGCCGAGAGAGCTCTTCACTCTCTGGATCTACAAAGATGTTTAAAATTTTACTTGGATCGAACTAAGTCCTTCCGCAAATCTTCACAGCTTTTTGTATCATATAGCGCTCCCCGCAAGGGATTTCCCATTTCCAAACAGGGGATATCTCGCTGGGTTGTGAGCGCAATTCGATACTGTCACACAGCAGCGGGCAAACCCCTGGAGGGTGTTGTCCGAGCACATTCGACAAGATCTATGGCATCTTCAGTGGCCTTGTTTGCTGGGGTCCAGATCAAGGACATTTGTAGGGCTGCAACTTGGAGCAGCACTCACACCTTTACAAAGCATTACTGCCTGGAGTCATCACTTCAAGAAGACGCGGCGGTTGGACAGGCAGTCCTGAGGAACCTCTTCCAATGAGTGGTGAGCTTTCCCTTGCTTCCCTCCTTCCTTCTTTTGTCTGCTTTATACACATTTTCTCTTGTTTATAAATGCACTAACTTATCCATGCCTTTGGCTGGTTTTAAAAGATGTATTTGGAGAATGTTTTTCAGACAGGTAATGTCTTATGGAAAATGTGTATCCTTACTGCTAGCTACTCTGATTCCAAGCATGGGAATCTATGAAAGCTCCAATACTGGAGTAAGAAAACAAGTTACTTACCTGTAACTTTGGTTCTCCAGTATTGGAAGCTTTCATAGATTCCCATGCGACCACCCTCCTCCCCTGGGAAAGCTCAGCCTATCTCTGTGTATGTTGTCACAACGTATACGAAAATCTGAGGAGCTGAGGTTCTTTCACCAGGGTTCTAAGGGGTGAGGCGGCTCTGATTGGCTAATGAGTCTTTTTGGTCTCTTTTACAAAAAGACATGGTCTGACTTACAAAATGGGATTAGGCCTAGGCCTGTTTCTCTTTTGTAATGGTTATTTACTACTGTTAGATATATATATATATATATATTTACCGAGGCTCCCATCTCGACGACGGGGAATGATTCCAAGCATGGGAATCTATGAAAGCTTCAATACTGGAGAACCAAAGTTACAGGTAAGTAACTTGTTTTCATCCCATGGCGGTCCCAGTTGTTTGTCTATACAGGGTGCCATTGAACATGAAGATGTTATTCTTAAGACAATATTCTATCATGTCCAAAAGCATCCGGCTATGTTCACAAAATCTCATGGGTCTAGTATTGAGATAATGTGCGCATGCCTCAAGACCCTGCTGATGGTCTATGATGGTATAGAGACTATGAACATCAAGTGTGATGAACAAATGATCATCTCCCCATTGTACGTCTTGTATCTTTTTAAGAAAATCCTTGGTGTCTCTGATGTAACTAGGAAG
>CAWUFW010000627.1:2425000-2432500 GCA_963921515.1 Calotriton arnoldi
ACGTCTATATCGTTGTACAGTATGTGAACAACGTCTGTACTCTTAAATAACAATGTAAAGTGCAAAGTGCGACAAAGAAGTGCAAAAGAATGCTGTGCAAACTGTAATAGTAATAGCAGCTTAAAAAATCATTGAAGCCTCAATGATAATAAAGTGCAAGTGCCAATAAAGTTATAAAATTCACAGAACCTTAAAAATACCTCCAATACACAATACCAATATGAGAAACTACAATAAAATACATGATAAAAATGACAACTACTATAAAGATGGGTAGCAATACCATTTGAAGCAAAAATGAAAATACTAATAAGGCTAGAGACTAGATTGAAGCACTTGATGACAAACCTTAATATGCAAATTAATTAAAGGAAATTATGAAGATCTTCACTCATGTTAAGGCCATTCGGCATACGGGTATCGAGGGCTAATATAAAATGAGATTCTCGTTGTCTTAGCATTTTCTCACGGTTCCCTCCCCGTCCGGGGATGGGAACAGCCCCTAATACAGTGTATTGGAGATCTTTCAGTTGATTTTGATGGACTAATTTAAAATGCCTGGCGACTGGATAATTGGGATCTGAGTTAACAATTGCTCGTATATGCTGTAAAATACGTTTGTGTACAGGGAGCTTAGTGCTCCCTATGTATTCAAGCCCACAAGTACACCTAAGTTTATAGATAGCAAAATCTGTGCGACATGTAAGATGTTCCTTAATTTCCATATCTCTATCACTGAAGGCTGTCCTATAATGGGTTGCATTCATAGCAAAAGTGCAGGCACGACAAGAATTACATTTTATAAAAACCCAATTTGTTGAGCCAAGTGCTCCTCACTTGCACTTCGGGCATCGGCCTAACTAATGCATCTCTCATCGAAGGTGCCCTTCTAAAGGTAATAGATGGTAATGCTGGAAGAATCGAACCTAAAGTAATGTCTGTTAGTATAATGGGCCATTCCGAATAAATAATCTTACGAATTTTTTGTTCTTGTTGGCTGAAAGTTGTAATCAAACGAATAATAGGTTTGTAAACATCAGAAACCTCATCTGTACCAGTGATTCTAGTCTGCTTAGGCTGCAATAAAACTTCTCTAGATTGATTATTAGCTTTTGTCAAAGCTTGGTTCAAGTGGGTTTTTTATATCCTCGATCTACAAACCGACAGAATGCTTCCTGCTGACATTGTTTGGAAACCGCATCAACACTACAGATTCTGCGAATACGCAGAAATTCTCCATAAGGTATGCTTTTAATTAAATGATGTGGGTGGGAGCTCGCAGCATGTAACATTGAGTTTCCTGCAGTTGACTTGCGATGAAGCCTAGTATGTAACAGATCCTCACTAATATAGACTAAAACATCTAGAAACTCAACACTGGAGTTATCAATGGTAGCAGTAAATTTAAGATTAAGTCTATTGATGTTAATAGCTTTCACAAAATCAACAGCTAACTCTTTAGAACCACTCCAGATCAAGAAAATGTCATCTATATATCGCCAATAGTGTACGATATGTTTATACCATTCCCTATGTGTGGTCATGAGGACACACCCCTCCCACCAGCCAACATGCAAGCATGCGTAACTGGGGGAGAAGCATGCCCCCATAGCCACACCCCTTAGTTGCTGGTAAATATCACGATTGAATGCAAAAAAATTGTTCAACAGACACAATTCGATCATTGCTAAAAGCATACAATTATGATCTTTCAAGTCAATATTTCTGTTATCTAAAAAGTATTTAGTTGCAGCTATTCCATCCACATGATTTATACTTGTATACAGTGACTCAATATCCATAACCACAAGCCAGTAGTCAGGATGCCAAGTCACTGCATTAATCTTAGTCAAAAAATCTGTGGTATCCTTCAAATATGAAGGCAAAGAAGTAACGTGTGGCTGCAAAAAGAAATCTACATATTTAGACAAATTTTCGCTCATGCTATTTTGTGCAGAGATGATTGGACGTCCAGGTGTAGGTGTAATCATTTTGTGTACCTTTGGGAGAAAATATAACATAGGAGTTACAGGGTGTTCCACAATAAGAAAATTCATTTCGTCTCTAGTCAACAGCCCGTTCCTTTTCCACTGATGACATTGTTTTTGCAACAATTCATGTGCAGCTTTCATTTCCAATCTAGACGATTTTCTATAACAGAGGCCATCAGACAAATGACGTGAAGCTTCTGCCATATATTGCACTCTCGACCATAAAACTGTATTTCCGCCCTTGTCGGACTTGTTGATAATAAGATCATGGTTATTTTGAAGTTTTTTGATCAAGGCACGGTATTGGATATTTCGATAATTTACTCGTTGTTTGGTAGATAACACAGCTCTGTTCAACCTTTTAAGTTCAGTTATCACTCTATCACTGAACACATCAACTGCATCTTTCGACATCATAGGAAGAAAAGTAGAAACAGGGCGGAACGGGCTAGGAGCCGATTTATTGGACACAATACCTAATGCGATAGAAGAAACTTGTGAAGCATCATTGGAGGCATCAGTAGCTAAGGCATGCAAGAGTTGTAAATTCGGTATGTCTTTAACTTGGAGTATGCTTTCAGTGATGTCCGTCATCAAGGGGGTATCAGCTGAACCCATAGGGGATTTATTGAGCTTGAAGAACTTGATAAGCTTGATCTTACGAATAAATTTGAATATGTCAATCCTAGTAGAGTTATATGAAAAATGATTAGTCGGACAGTACGATAAACCAAGCGCAAGAAGCTGAATTTCAGCCTTGGTCAGAATGGCATCTGTAAGATTAATGACTGTGTTAATGTTCATATTACTTATCGTTTCCAATTCCTTCGCACATTCCCCCTCGAGATAGTTTTTCCGGTGTTTGCTCCGCCTCTCCCTCCTGCGTTTATTGACTGTACCCCTTGCTGCGGAGGAGCGTTGCGGGGGCGCAAGGTATACCGCCGGTCCTCGCTGATAAAATTCAATTCCTCTCCTGGGGTAAAGTTGTTGGGCCCTAATGCAGGGGCTCCAGAAGTACCAACCCGTCCATCATCTGAGTCACTGTTAGACGTTAAAGAAACTGTATCTGAATCTGCATCATTTTCCCTTGCATCACCTTCAGCTTGTCTTGGTTTGCTGCTAGGTACTTGACCAGTAAGTGCTTGTCTCTTATAGTTATCATATTTGCGCGCAAAAGTAAAAATCCTGCCTGTAGCGTAATCATTCTGATCACGAGCAAATTTGTAGATTTTGCGTTCTTTAATGATGTCCTCATGTTTCTTAATGCGAATATCTATGTCATTCCGCCCTTTAATAATCAAATCAGTTTGTCCTGTGGCATCAAGTAAGCCATTGATGCGGTCTATTTCAATCAGTAAAGCATTACGATCACTTTCAGCATATTTAATGAGAATGTGAATCATATTCATTGATGCCTGTAGGTTATTTTCGGCCCATTCTTGCAACATTAGTGGATCAGGGTTTTCAAATGTGGGTGCAATAAGCACACGCAACCCTCTAGGAACCCTATTAGCATCTCGGTATTTCTCTAGGGATTTCTTTTCCCACCATTTTGATAGTTCGTTTTTTAAAAGTTTCTCTAGAGTTTTCAATAGAGACTTCACATCTTTATTACTGTTGTCAGTAGAGGGAGCTCTCTGCTCATTAATGACAGTAGGTAAGTTCTGAAACAGGGCCTCCGCCGCTGAATCCCTTTCACGAAGCGCATCAATGGAAAACATAATGGATTTTTAATGATTAAATACTGCAACTGTAGTTCCAAACGATGATATCACTGGGTAGAATCCCGTAACCCGTTAAAGTGACTATAATGTTCAAAAACTGGAGACTCTCCTTACCGGCGCCAGTACATGCAGCTCTCCCGGTCCTCCGACCGAACAGATTCCGCTACTCCACGCCGTCCAGGGAAGGAATCCACACAAACAAACAATAGTCTCAGCGGGGGGCACAACAAACGTAGAACTCCTCCGGAGTAACGATAAATACGCCGTAGCGCAGTCGGCTGAACTTCAGTTGTGCCTCAATGAAACGGGAGGGTCCGTGAATCCGGAGACAGCCTGCTCCGGATAAAATGAATTCACACACCAGGATCCTGTCTGCCTATCCCCGGCAGAACCAACAGGCACGGACCTCAGCCAAACTCGGAAGAAAGTTATTTAGGACTCGATGTCGTGGAGAAACAGTGCAGTTTATTTCCAAATAAATCCATAGAAATACACAGGCATAATGCCTGCCATGACGCGTTTCACTCGACACAGCGAGCTTGATCACATGACGCGCTTCATTTCCGGGAAACTTTTTTAAAAGAGACAGACCTAACAAAAGCGTGCACGATTGGCTAAAGACATAGCCACACCAAATATGTGAATACAGAAGACAGACTAATGTTCATAAAATGGGAGCAAAGTGATAAGGAATACATATAAACCAATATTTAGTCATAAATGTAAAGAAAAAAGCCTAGACATTAATTAATTTCAAAGCATCCATAATAACAAAGGACAGTGCTACAATGTTAAAAATACATGAAAAATACTAAGCATGATTTATCCTACATAGCGTAAAAATACGTCAATTAAATAGACAAAAAACTGGTAATATGTCAATCACAGATGTTCAACTCACTTAACATACTGCAACAAATAATATTCCAATTCAGAATATAAAAATAGGCAAAAATAGGCAAAAATAGGCAAGGTCAAATGGTGTATTAAGGACTGACAAACCTACTAACAAATAGAACAATAAAATAGAATAGAATAAATAGTGCATCATGTAAATAATCCTTGGTGTTCAACACAAAAAGCTATCAATAGCTGATAATACAGATGCATAAATTCAAACACAGGAGAAGTAGACACCTATTAATCCATAGAAAGTACAATGCTAGTGCAAGTTCAGTCTACTAATCTCCTTATAACAATAAATGATAGTAGCTGTCAGAGTACACTCCCATTGTTGGGCAATTACAACCTAGCCATACGTCTAAATCGTTGTACAGTATGTGAACAACGTCTGTACTCTTAAATAACAATGTAAAGTGCAAAGTGCGACAAAAAAGTGCAAAAGAATGCTGTGCAAACTGTAATAGTAATAGCAGCTTAAAAAATCATTGAAGCCTCAATGATAATAAAGTGCAAGTGCCAATAAAGTTATAAAATTCACAGAACCTTAAAAAATACCTCCAATACACAATACCAATATGAGAAACTACAATAAAATACATGATAAAAATGACAACTACTATAAAGATGGGTAGCAATACCATTTGAAGCAAAAATGAAAATACTAATAAGGCTAGAGACTAGAATGAAGCACTTGATGACAAACCTTAATATGCAAATTATTTAAAGGAAATTATGAAGATCTTCACTCATGTTAAGGCCATTCGGCATACGGGTATCGAGGGCTAATATAAAATGAGATTCTTGTTGTCTTAGCATTTTCTCACGGTTCCCTCCCCGTCCGGGGATGGGAACAGCCCCTAATACAGTGTATTGGAGATCTTTCAGTTGATTTTGATGGACTAATTTAAAATGCCTGGCGACTGGATAATTGGGATCTGAGTTAACAATTGCTCGTATATGCTGTAAAATACGTTTGTGAACAGGGAGCTTAGTGCTCCCTATGTATTCAAGCCCACAAGTACACCTAAGTTTATAGATAGCAAAATCTGTGCGACATGTAAGATGTTCCTTAATTTCCATATCTCTATCACTGAAGGCTGTCCTATAATGGGTTGCATTCATAGCAAAAGTGCAGGCACGACAAGAATTACATTTATAAAAACCCAATTTGTTGAGCCAAGTGCTCCTCACTTGCACTTCGGGCATCGGCCTAACTAATGCATCTCTCATCGAAGGTGCCCTTCTAAAGGTAATAGATGGTAATGCTGGAAGAATCGAACCTAAAGTAATGTCTGTTAGTATAATGGGCCATTCCAAATAAATAATCTTACGAATTTTTTGTTCTTGTTGGCTGAAAGTTGTAATCAAACGAATAATAGGTTTGTAAACATCAGAAACCTCATCTGTACCAGTGATTCTAGTCTGCTTAGGCTGCAATAAAACTTCTCTAGATTGATTATTAGCTTTTGTCAAAGCTTGATTCAAGTGGGTTTTTATATCCTCGATCTACAAACCGACAGAATGCTTCCTGCTGACATTGTTTGGAAACCGCATCAACACTACAGATTCTGCGAATACGCAGAAATTCTCCATAAGGTATGCTTTTAATTAAGTGATGTGGGTGGGAGCTCGCAGCATGTAAAATTGAGTTTCCTGCAGTTGACTTGCGATGAAGCCTAGTATGTAACAGATCCTCACTAATATAGACTAAAACATCTAGAAACTCAACACTGGAGTTATCAATGGTAGCAGTAAATTTAAGATTAAGTCTATTGATGTTAATAGCTTTCACAAAATCAACAGCTAACTCTTTAGAACCACTCCAGATCAAGAAAATGTCATCTATATATCGCCAATAGTGTACGATATGTTTATACCATTCCCTATGTGTGGTCATGAGGACACACCCCTCCCACCAGCCAACATGCAAGCATGCGTAACTGGGGGAGAAGCATGCCCCCATAGCCACACCCCTTAGTTGCTGGTAAATATCACGATTGAATGCAAAAAAATTGTTCAACAGACACAATTCGATCATTGCTAAAAGCATACAATTATGATCTTTCAAGTCAATATTTCTGTTATCTAAAAAGTATTTGGTTGCAGCTATTCCATCCACATGATTTATACTTGTATACAGTGACTCAATATCCATAACCACAAGCCAGTAGTCAGGATGCCAAGTCACTGCATTAATCTTAGTCAAAAAATCTGTGGTATCCTTCAAATATGAAGGCAAAGAAGTAACGTGTGGCTGCAAAAAGAAATCTACATATTTAGACAAATTTTCGCTCATGCTATTTTGTGCAGAGATGATTGGACGTCCAGGTGTAGGTGTAATCATTTTGTGTACCTTTGGGAGAAAATATAACATAGGAGTTACAGGGTGTTCCACAATAAGAAAATTCATTTTGTCTCTAGTCAACAGCCCGTTCCTTTTCCACTGATGACATTGTTTTTGCAACAATTCATGTGCAGATTTCATTTCCAATCTAGACGATTTTCTATAACAGAGGCCATCAGACAAATGACGTGAAGCTTCTGCCATATATTGCACTCTCGACCATAAAACTGTATTTCCGCCCTTGTCGGACTTGTTGATAATAAGATCATGGTTATTTTGAAGTTTTTTGATCAAGGCACGGTATTGGATATTTCGATAATTTACTCGTTGTTTGGTAGATAACACAGCTCTGTTCAACCTTTTAAGTTCAGTTATCACTCTATCACTGAACACATCAACTGCATCTTTCGGCATCATAGGAAGAAAAGTAGAAACAGGGCGGAACGGGCTAGGAGCCGATTTATTGGACACAATACCTAATGCGATAGAAGAAACTTGTGAAGCATCATTGGAGGTATCAGTAGCTAAGGCATGCAAG
>CAWUFW010000628.1:1800000-1962500 GCA_963921515.1 Calotriton arnoldi
ACTGATGTATTTAGTGTGTGCATCCCAGGATCTTTGCTTCAGTTCTTTTTTGGTGGGAGGGGGAGTAGAAATCACAGGAGCATCCCTGCTGAGACTCGAACCCGGTTCCCCAGCTTCGAGGTCGACCACTCTAGCCTTTAGGCCACATCCTCTTCCTGGTGGTGAGGTGAGACCATCCGGCCTGAGATTTATAGCCTGTCCCAGTTTGCAAAGCAATGACTACTGCGGCTCAACAAGCCCCAGTGTAGTAAAGTTTCACCAATGGAAACACCAATCCAATCACAAATGAGTGTCTCCGCACTCGCCAGGGATACACCAAGATCAATATGTAAGTGAGAGCAAAGCACATGGCAGCATATCTTGAGCGCTTTTAGAAGCGAGATCACGTTCTAAGGCTGTGGGTTGGATTGAACCCCCAGAGGGACTGGTCTCTAGATTTGTTAGGAAGGAGCTGTCCGGTGCTTGTTGAATGGATGTGATCGCCTCCAAAGATTATGAAACTTAGAAAGCCATATTTGGCTGAAGATAAAGACACTATAGGAAGACAATAATATCCCATTTTCTAAGTGGCTATATTTGCTTCCCTGTGTGTAGGTTGATTACATAAAATCATGGTGGTTTTCATAGAGCTGGCTTTGCTGACGCCTGCTCAGGACATTGCTTTAGGCTCTAACGATATGCCTCGAAGGAACAATGTAATGTGTGATAATTATTATACATAACCAGTATCGGCATTATTTTCCAACAGTTGCATCTGGTGAAGTGATATATATCCATATATCTTCCACAGCATTGCTTTACTACCACCACTCCCAGAAGCCATAAGCAGACCTGCCAACTCAGTGTCACTGTGTCACGAGATATCGTCTCCCTTCAGATGATAACCTGGTAATGAACCGATATCACACAGTGGCAGGGAAGACAGGCTGGAAACCACTGCACGGCTTGTCTTCTGAGACTCTGAACAGCCAAGGTCCATTAAGCGGTGTGTAAACACTCCAGTGCATCGGTGCAAGCCCCTTCGCAAGCTTTTTTTTTTTTTTTTTTTTTTTTTTAACGTGGATTGGTTGGTGACGGAAGAAGGCAGAAGTTCCTTTCTGATAGTTCACAAGGCCTGTCCCCTACAAAAACCCACTCCCCTCTTCACACTGTGAAATATATATTTTTTAATTGGTAGGTCTCCATAAATGCCTTTTAGATAGATCCCAGTGACCTTCTTGGACACATATGTAAAGGAAAAACCAGTGGCTTTCTCCTCTGCCGCTCCTGGGTGGCATCTAGAGTGCCCTTATCATGGTTGTTTGTAGCCAGGTCAGTACTCTCTGCTCGGTGACTGGCTGCATCTGTTTGTCTAGTTTTCTGTACATTGTGTGTTGTGGCTTCACTTTTAATTATGACTTGGGAGGACCCTGAGCTTCCTGTGGCCTGCACATTCCTGTGTGTTGGCCCTTTATCGCTCCACGGTAGGCTCTAAAGATTGCCCCCATCTCTCCTGAGTTAATCGTATGGAATAATCTCTATTGCTGATTTTTTTCATGCATAAATAGAGGCAACCCTTCTCTTGTGAGAGGGACTCACTAGACCTGGTTTGATGGCTACTTGTTTCTGGCCGAGAGGTGGTCCTCTGTCGCTTCAGGGTAGACTCCTTGGGGCATTTATGCCAACAGCCTGTATCTGTTGCATGCATATGAATCGCATCCCCCAAATCCAATACAGGATTGACCCTACAGAGCCTTATTTCAAGTGACTTTAATTAATGTACTCCTGCGTGCGGCCCACCCTGGGTACTGTGACTGCGTTTCTCCTGTTCATGCCAGTGAGTTCCTCCTTCACTCTGCGGTGGACATGAGATACTTTAATATGGCTTGCTTTATATTAGTGCTGATCTATACTACTGTATACTGTTGCTCCGAGAGAATTACACAGAGCACATACCATGACTGTCTGTATCAAGTTCATGCCATGAGCTGTTGCTCCAGGGTGGATTTGTTGAGATGCCCTCTATCATAAATAAGAATCTGATAACTGTAGGGTGCGTGCGGTCTGTCTCACTCCACTTCCCATCATCATATGCACAGGCTCATCAACCTAAAATAAGAGCACCACTCTGATCACTCACTCATGGCACCAAAGGCTTTCAATAAAGTCGAGGAACCTTTAATGCATTAATCAAGAGCGTACATTGTTAGCAGTGAGCAGAATATTAATTTACATCTCACTTCATACGTATATGTTAATATGCTACTATTGCCGTTGAAACGATTTCGCTGTGACCTGTTAATGTGTTTTCCTGACTTCTGCTAACTAGGCCTCAGGCCGCGATGCCATGTTGATCAAAATGGACGCTATATCGTGTTCATATTTTAATTTGGTTTCTGCTGCGCGTAGTCGAGCAAGAAGCGCATTTATTTCTGCATGGCATTTTTTTCAAAGTAGGCCGACTATCACGGGCCCACTATTGTAGTATGTTTTCAAGAATCTTACACTTGCACTCAGTATTACATTCATTCACTATGGTTCACTGTTTATGTAATTATTTTTTGTAATAAACCTTGGTTTTTCGAAATTCTACTCTAGAACTCACTCAATGAGTCAGTCTTTCCTTAATTGATTGTATTTTGGTATACTGGTTTGTACCTTGTCTCTTGGACACATTACCTCACGACATTGGGGCTAACACTGTCCCAGATCCACCCACTGGGGGGCGTGTTTGAGGTGTAAGGTTTTAGGTGTATGCCATGTCCACACAGGCCGCTGTACAATTCAGCCTCGTAAATGTTAAATGAATGCAGTTACAATTATAGGTGCTTCAATTGTAGTATGCTGTTTATTACTATTGGTGGGGGGATTTGCTGGCAGTGAATCTTGAGGTGCACGCTTTGAGTGGGCCATGATGCCCCTTGCCTCCTCTGGCAATGTTAATAAATAGCAGGTAGCACGTTGCATATATATTTTATATACATGATACAGCTGTTTCAAGGGCAGAAGTGCTATAGTGGTTGTGTTAGTAGCCTGCGCCCTGGGTTTTAATCCCAGTTTCGACTCTTGGGTCAAAAGCATCCTGTAATGTGAAAAGCAGCGAGTCTCCTGGGATCCCCAATGCTGCCCGGCGCAAAGTCACCTATAATCCACTTTGGATTCACTATCTAAAATAACGAGGCAGGCGCTGGAAGCTGGAAGGCAAGAAAAAGGTTTATTACTCTTAGAGGAGACCACGTCAACTGCTGACACCAGGATGTCTTCAGGGAGGTGTTCTACTGGCAATGCTTCTGACTCTTCCTTTTATACAGTTTTACACAATGTATTTGTTTCTTTTATCATGGTTACAAGCTTGGAGTCTCCGCCCCGGGCAGGTTGTCACACAAGCCTGACATTGTTTTATCAACATGGTTACACAAGCCCAACATTAACTCTCCTCCCACCCAGGTCAAAAACAGACAATTTAATTGCAGCTGGACCTTGCTTCAGGGTCTAAAAACGAGTGAGACCGGCCAGATCTAAGAGTCCGTTCTGTTGATAAGAACAGGTCCCATTGTTGGCAAAAAACCAGTCTTGCTGTGTGTAGTGCAATAAACCATGTTTGCAAGTCTGTTTGGTATTTGTAACCCGTTTGTGCAGGGATGAGAGGAAAGACGAGTTTGAGGCAGCAGGTGATGTTGATGTTTGTCGTGGAAATAGTTTATAGCCCCCAGCACACATCAGGTTTGGTCCGAGAGTCAGAAGGCTGCTAGAGGACAGGGTGAAATGAAGGTAACCAACAGAGTACAAAATGGCTGTGGTAAATCAGAATGACTGTAGTTTATGTGCACGTAGGAACTTTCATCAGACAAGATGGCGCAGAATGTTCATGATTGTGTTTTGTTCTTAACAGTCGCCCCTTTGAACATAACTAGCCATCTTGTCAGTCTATTTCGATCTCCATAATGTCCTGTATTTCTTGTTCATACATTACTCTCATTTTTGTTAACTGAGTGTCCATAGTCTTAGGGCTCAAGGCACTTATGCAAAGAGAACACAAAGGTGGTATACAGTGTACACCCAAACAGCAACCACATATTGCCAATACTGGGACCAAGAGAAACATTGATATTTTCCAACCCCAGTCCTTTAAGATGCCCCAAAGCCAACTTCCAATTGTCCAAGTCTCTGATCCTTGATGAATTTCTGAAGACAGTCTGTGGAGATGTTCGATTGCTTCATAGACAGAGGGTGAATTATCAGGGATGTATATGCAGCAACTGGCACCAATGATGCGACATGCTCCTCCACGATCCGCTAGTACCACGTCCAGGACCATGCGGTTTTGTAGGGCCACCAGACGGACCGCTTGAAGCTCGGCAGTGTTGTTGGTGAGGATGCCAGCTGTGACGTTCAGGGCGGTTTCTACCGCTTGAGACAGATGTCTGATGGCTCGGCTGTTTGCCATCGGACCCCATAGCGGGACGAGCCCTTTTGCTGCGTCAACGAACTGTGATGCGGCAGAGTCTGCTTGATCAGTGTCTTTAGAACGCTTTTCTCGATGATGCTCTGCAGGGGCTGTGTAGGTCGGTGGCAAAACAAAGGCGATGTAGCACGTGCCCCCAGTTTCTTGGGAGCCAGGTGTAGGCTTTGGTTCCACAGACAAAGTACATATTGGGTGATGCAACAAATGCTGGAGGATTGGCAGTGTTCAAAGTCCTTACAATGTTACAAGTGCTGTGACCCACATTCTTAGTCCCACTGCCTTCAATGCATACAAGGCCAGAGACGTTCACCACAGATAGGGCCACAGTCAGTGTTGCAGCAGTTCTTTTCTTCAGGTAGGAAAATGTGGCTCTGACAGGATTATTGAACACTTGTATTTCCACTCGTTCTTTGGAGGGGACATTCATTGGGAATGTCGTATTGGAGATGTGAGGGCAAAAGGGAGCTGCTGTTCTTCCTGTTTGGTTTAGCCAGAACTCGTTGTAGAACTGAGCGATTGTCCCATCGGAAGTGGCATTGTCTTTGTAACTTTCTTGTAGGAGCATCATCCAGGCAAGGCAAGATCCATGAACAGAAAAGGGTGAAGGGATGAAAGGGATGGAATGTTCAGTGGCATGTGGTAGCAGCCCACAGACCCAACAGTTAGTGGCATTGGTGGCAAGATTGTGCTGGTGCAGCATCTGTACGAAAGAATTATTCCAGAATTCTTTGCGTCGTTCTCGGAGATGTGGCGGTAGTGATACCAGGTAGTGTTCTTTCTTTGTGATTGGTTGCATGGTTGGTGACAATGTTCTGTATGCAGGTGCATTCTCTTCAATGATCCAGAGTGTGACCATTAGCAGGAGGCAGGTGAGAAATGCAGCTACAAGTGCAATTGTCTTTGTACTGTGCAGTTCAAAAGTCTTGGTGTCTTTGCGGTGGCTTTGCAGGTGTTCCGTTTCTTCCATCATCTTCGAGGAGCTCACCAACTGTTGGGACCACAGACTTTTGTCTGGTGTTTTTCCTGGTAGCGTCGTTTGGCTGTGCTACCGATCTGAGACTCTGACTCAGTTAGTGGCCTGGTTGTTGGAGCTCCCCCTTTTCGTCGATCTTAGGTTGTACCCTTCCTTGGATGGCACCGTGGGGTCGGGAAATTCAGACAGTTGGAGGGTGTCTTCTTGTGGGTAGCAACTCAGAGCTGGTCGGTCTTTTGCGAGTACTTCCTCTTGCACCTCCACCTCTTCACAGGTTGCCAGCGTTGGAGGGACTTTCTTGCAGTGGTGGGCGTGCAGCCAATTTTTTTTCCTTCCACTCGGAGGGCAGTTCGAGTGGTGATCAAGACTTGCCAGGGGCCCGTCCACCTGGGCTCCAGATTCTTCGTTCTTTGGAAGTTGCGAACTAGGATGAAGTCCCCAGGCTTTATCACATGTCCTGGGCCCCTGGATATGTCAGGCAAGGCTTGCTGCACCTGTTGGTGGATAATTGTTAGCTCGTTTGTCAATTTATGCAAGTAATCCGACATTAATATGTTCGGGACATCGTTAATGGAGGTGGGTCTTGGTGCCGCCCAAATGTTCATAGGCCTGCCGAAGACCACTTCATACGGGGTCAGTCTGTGTTTGGTCGGGGTGGAGCGCATTGATAGCAATGCCAATGGAAGGGCGTCGGGCCATTTCAACCCGGTTGTGGCAACTATTTTGGCTAGCTTTAGTTTCAATGTTGCATTGTGTCTCTCTACCAGGCCCGCTGATTGGGGGTGGAAGACGGCATGGAATTTTTGTTTTACCCCAACCCTTTCAGTATGTTCTGTATCACTTCGGCTACGAAGTGTGGGCCGTTGTCGCTCCATAAAATTCTGCAAAGGCCGTACCGGGGAAGAATTCTTTCAACAATACTTTTGCAGTGGCTATGGCAGTATTGTCGCGGGTGGGATATGCCTCCACCCATTTGCTAAAAGCGCACACAACCACCAGGACATATTTTAGACCATGGCATCTCTCTAGTTGGATGTAATCCATTTGAAGGACTTCAAAGGGGTGATCAGGGACTCCAAACCCTCCCCGTGGTACTACTGTCCCTTTCCCTGGGTTGTGTTGAAGGCATACTATACATTGTTGTACTAGGCGCTTTGCAGATTCTGTTATCTTGACATTATGCCATACTCTTGTGATTAGTTCAATCATGGGGGTGGAGCCTATGTGTGCTGGTAAATGTGCCATGGTCAATATGGGGATGAGGTAGGCATTGGGTAACAGCCATTTATTTCCGTCTTTAGTTCTCCAGCAATTTTCCTCGTCTTTTAGTCCCACCTTTTCCCACTCGGTCAATTCGCCTTGTGTGCCTGTAGTCTGTATGTCCCTTACAGTGGTCCTAGCATCAGTCCATTGTTCAGCTTGTGACCTGGTCACATACATTCGTGTCATGGTTCTGTCTTCTGCTGTGGCTCGGGCAGTAACGTCTGCTAGCGCATTTCCCTGTCCAATGAGATCTGTCACTTTCCTATGTGCTTGGCATTTTATCACTGCTAGCTTTTGGGGAGGAGGACTGCTTCCGTCAAGGCGGAGACTAAATCTCCATGCAGGATGGGTGTACCGTGTGAAGTCAGGAACCCTCTTTCTTTCCATAGAATCCCGAAATGGTGAACCACCCCGAAGGCGTATTGGCTGTCGGTGTATATGTTAACTGTCGTGCCAGCTGCTAAAATACATGCTCGTGTGAGGGCAATGAGTTCTGCTGCCTGGGCGGAACGTTGGGCAATACGGGCTGTTTCTAGAATGGTTCGGGCTGAGGTGACCGCTTATGCAGCTGAGGTGGTGCCGTCGGGGAGTTTGATGCACGAACCATCCACCCATAGTTCTCCATCTGGCTCTAGAAAGGCGGTGTCTCTGAGGTCTACTCTACTTTTTGTTTGTTCATCGGTTAGTGTCACACAGTCGTGTAGTGGAGCCACGTTAGAATCGTTCTCGGGTAGGGGTAACAGTGTGGCTGGATTGAGGGTGGTGCATCGCTTTAGGGTAATGTGCAGTGCTAGCAGGGTCAACTCATATCCTGTCAGTCGGGCGCTAGTCAAGTGTTGGGTTTTGGTCTGGTTCAGTAGTGTCGACTGCATGGGGTACTAAAACAGTGACTGGATTGGAGAGCACTATTCCTTCGCTCTGGCGTATTGATACCGCTGCAGCTGCCACAGCGCGCAGGCACGCTGGCAGTGCTCTGGCTACTGGATCGAGGGTGGCAGAAAAATATGCACAAGGGCGTTGTTTGTGACCAATTGATTGTGTTAGGACAGACAATGCACATCCCTCCCTTTCGTGTGTGTAGAGGAAGAATGGTTTGGAGTAATCTGGGGTTCCTAGGACTGGTGCTGAGCAAAGGGTATTGCGTAGTTCTTTAAAGGCTGTCTGGCATTCGGGGTCCAGGGGAGAGGTGAGGGGATGTCCTTAGCTAGGAGGGAGAGAAGGGGTTTGACAATGAAGCTAAAGTTCGGTAACCACTGTCTGCAAAACGAGGTGAGGCCTATCAAAGAGCGGACTTGCTTCTGATTTTTGGGGACAGGGGTGTCTAGAATTGTCTGGATCCTGTCGGGCGTGAGTTTTCTCCCTTCTTTTGATAAAAGGTGACCCAAATAGGTCACTTGTGATTTACAGAACTGCAGTTTCTTTCGGGAGACCTTGTGACCATTCTCAGCAAGGAAATGGAGTAGTTTGATGGTGGCTGTGACGGCTATTGGTATGGTGTCTGCTGCTAGAAGGATATTGTCTACATATTGTATTAGTGCCACTCCATCTGGCAATTGTATGGCGTCCAACTGTCTTTTAAGCGCCTGGCTATAGATACTTGGGCTCTCAGTGTACCCCTGAGGTGCTCTACAAAATCTATACGAACGGGAATTTAGGGTAAATCCAAAAAGATAGCGGCTGTCCTCGTGTATAGGTATGGAAAAGAAGGCGTTCTTGAGGTCGATCACAGTGAAGGTGGTGGCAGTGGAGGGGATTAAGGTCAAAATTGTCGTGATGTCGGAAACTACTGGGTATTGTGGCACTACGATTTTGTTTATCTCCCGCAGGTCAATGATGAAGCGGTAGGCTTTTCCGTCTCCCTCTCCCTGTCTCTTTACAATCGGTAGTATGGGACTATTACAAACGTTGCTCACTACTTCCTCTACCACCCTTGCCTCTACCAAAGAGTGTATGATCTTTGTCAGTGCCTTCTCACCCCCTGGCGAAATTTTGTACTGCGGTACTTTCGGTAGGGTTGCGTACTGTCGTATTGTTACGTGTACTGGGTCAATCATCATTCGTCCTACGTCTGAATCAGCCCTAGCCCATAAGTGTGATGGCAAAGTGTCCAGTAGGGATGTGTCAGTCTCAGAGATGGAAAACATGTGCTGAAAAGGGTTCTCTCTATGGCGTTGGGGGTTGTCATACAGGAAGACACGCACTCCGTCTGGTGAGCATCTGATAGTCGCATGGAAGTGTTTCAAAAGGTCGAGGCCCATAATGGCGTCTGGGGTGTTAGATGAGAGGAGGAATGTCGTTTCGACGCCATTGCTGTCAAGATTAAAAGGGATGGGTCGGGACAAAGGGTTGGTGGAGGGCGCACCGTCAAATCCTATTGAGGTCACATGTGAGCCTGACAAGGGTGCCCTTGGAATCAGTCGTTTGGATAGTGCACTCACGTGTTGCTCCTGTGTCTACCAAAAATGGCGACCTTGTGCCCAGGACCTCAGCGGTAACATAAGGGCCTTGCTGATCAACGCAGAGCTCGACTGGATCCCTCCCTTGCCCCTGGCTGTCCTATGCAAAGTCGTACGTATTGTCATCATCTGTCTGTTGGTACTGATTCTGACTGGGATGGTCAAATGCGTTCACTCTTCCTGGCCTTTCCTCGCTTGCTTCACTCGCGTACCCTCTCCCACGTCCTCTTCCTCTCTGTCCACTTGCTATTTCCCTCGCCCCTCTGCCCCTAGCAGCTCCTAACAAAGCCGGGCATTGGGATTTCCAGTGTCCATATTTTTTGCAAAATGCACATTGATCCTGTCCTAGGTCTTGGCGTCCTACATATGATGTAGATGGATTGTTCCCATTTGGCTGAACTCTAGGGGTATTCTGCTGGTTTCCTCCCCTATATTGCTCCCCTCCTGTATTCGCCCCCTGGAGTTGTGCTATCATTACCCTTTCCTTCAAGTCCTTCTTTTTCCTTTCTGTAGCCCTGTCATTTTCGTTTCTCTGATGCTCGTAATACTGGGCCATTTGGAGAATGGCCGTCGGTTTAGATGCTGCCCAACTACTTTCGCTGGCTTGTAGTTTCTGGGATACATCTGGCAGTAATCCTTTGACGTAGTTCTGCACAAATAAGTGGTGTCCGGTTGCGGTGGACATGTCTTGTCCACTGTAATCAGAGAACACAGTTTCAAATCTGGAGAAGTACTCTGAGACGTCCTCTTGTGGTTTCTGGCGGCATGCGGTTACTATGGACCAGTCTATCTTTTCTCTGGGATCAGCGTTTTCACTTTCTGCACTATTTTGTCAGGGAGGTCTAATATTGCTTTAACTGGTTTTTGACCAGGGTTCCGCTGTTTATCTAGTGTGTCGAGTTGTTCCCAGGTATGACCAAACAGTTCGGTATGGTTTACTTTCTTAACCTGTTTCCACACATCTGCTGGCAAACATAACCCGAAGAACAAGTCTATGTCGGCAAGTGTCATTATTGTTGATCCCAGAGCGGTACCTAGCTCGGTGTAAAAGGCGGTGGGGTTCTTTCGTAAATCCGGCAAAGATTTACGGAAGGTCAGGATGTCCTGTCTGTCCCATTGCTGATACACCCAATTGTAGACCACCCTTCCTCTAGCGTCTTGATGGTTTATATCGTCATTAGTCCCTTGTCCTCTAGGAGGTACCCAGTAAGGGGGAGCTTCTTTTATTGGCATCATGCTATCTGTTTTTTCCACTGGGGGTCCTGCTAGCTTAGTTGTCCTGTCCCTAGCTATCTGTCCTTGTTCTATGAGGTGACGCAATACTTCTAGTGTGGATGAAAATAGTTCTGCAACATCGTTGTCGCCTTCATCTCCGATGTCTACCTTCCTGTAGAGAGCCACTAATCGCTCGGGCCCCTACGTCTTGGTACTTCTCTTCATATGCAGTAAGGGTGTGGTAACAGAGACGTACAATAAAGTATCGCTTGCGGTTTTCAACATAGGAGTCGCATATGTCTGTTACGTGTTCTTCTGTTTCTTTCCTATCTATGAGGGTTTTAACTATTTTATCAATGCCTGCTCGCTCATTTTTACTTAATCGCGGGACCCTGGGCGCTCCTATTTCCTTGGTTCCTACCTCTACTACTGCCTCCTTTGATGAGGCATTTGGTGTGGGTGGCTCGGTGGGAGCAGAGGCGTGGAGACTGAGGCGATCGTGCCATCTCCAGTTATACTTTGGGGGTCCTGGCGTTGTACTACGGGATGAGTAGGGGCATAAGGGGGTGGCATGTATATCATTGGGGGACCTAACAATAAATCATCATCTACCCCTGTTTTGCTGGTAACTCGGGGTAAAGAGTTAAGGGCGTTCTAACAGGGCATTGACCTGATATTTTTGATTCCTGTTCCTTTTATCGATTTCCTTTTCTTTTAGTTCTTCTTCTAACTTTTTACAGGCTTGGTAAGCTGATTTTCGCGTTTCTTTATCTTGTCTAGCTTCGCTCTCTTTTCTTTCGTTGAGCTGCTTCTTTTCGCCATAAACCAAAACTATCAAACATGGCTGGTCTAGCTTTCTTTTTGTGGAGAGCTAATTCTAACGTTTTATTTTAGCGGGATCGAAAGATCCCGTCAGTGGCCACTGATTTACCCGGTCCTTCCTAGTGTACTTATGCCATAGTTTGCTATAAGCTACGGTGGCTAATCCATATTTCACGTACATGTCCTTGTTAGGGTGCCTTCCGGCGGTGCCGGATGACTGACCTCTAACAAACGGTCCGGTCCAAAACAATCAAACAATCTAGAGAAAACAGGCATGACGTATTTAGTGGTCAAAATGAATATCTCAATTAATGTTAGACAAAAGTCTGCACTACCTGTCCTTCGCTGTCTGCAAAGAGAGAATATTCCTATTCTACGTTGTTTGCAAGCAGGGAATGTCTCAAATAACTCAAAAAGGAATACTAGTATTTCTATCAATCAATCAATTTAAGTCATGTTTTCTCACGACCTTACCCGGACCGTATGGACAGTTCTTAGTCTTCCCCTTCCAGAGCCTGGTTGTCCTCTCACTCCAACAATCAATGCGGCGTTCCTGTAAGGCCCCAGTCAGGACCGCAGGTCACTCGAGAGAGGTCCGTTCGGAACCGGTGAAGTTCAGTCAATTGGCAGCCAGACGAGGGTCTCTTTCAGGCAGGTGCACTCCAATCATTTAGTCGTTCACTCCGTCGTTAGGACCTCTCTACTGGACCCACGTGTCTCTGATGGGCACCACGTTGGGTCGCCAATTTGTGAAAAGCAGCGAGTCTCCTGGGATCCCCAATGCTGCCCGGCGCAAAGTCACCTTTAATCCACTTTGGATTCACTATCTAAAATAACGAGGCAGGCGCTGGAAGCTGGAAGGCAAGAAAAAGGTTTATTACTCTTAGAGGAGACCACGTCAACTGCTGACACCAGGATGTCTTCAGGGAGGTGTTCTACTGGCAATGCTTCTGACTCTTCCTTTTATACAGTTTTACACAATGTATTTGTTTCTTTTATCATGGTTACAAGCTTGGAATCTCCGCCCGGGCAGGTTGTCACACAAGCCTGACATTGTTTTATCAACATGGTTACACAAGCCCAACATTAACTCTCCTCCCACCCAGGTCAAAAACAGACAATTTAATTGCAGCTGGACCTTGCTTCAGGGTCTAAAAACGAGTGAGACCGGCCAGATCTAAGAGTCCGTTCTGTTGATAAGAACAGGTCCCATTGTTGGCAAAAACCAGTCTTGCTGTGTGTAGTGCAATAAACCATGTTTGCAAGAGTCTGTTTGGTATTTGTAACCCGTTTGTGCAGGGATGAGAGGAAAGACGAGTTTGAGGCAGCAGGTGATGTTGATGTTTGTCGTGGAAATAGTTTATAGCCCCCAGCACACATATCAGGTTTGGTCAGAGAGTCAGAAGGCTGCTAGAGGACAGGGTGAAATGAAGGTGACCAACAGAGTACAAAATGGCTGTGGTAAATCAGAATGACTGTAGTTTATGTGCACGTAGGAACTTTCATCAGACAAGATGGCGCAGAATGTTCATGATTGTGTTTTGTTCTTAACAGTAATTCTGGACAAGCCACTTCAGCATCCTTGTGCCTCATTTGTGAATAAGCATAAGTTGTAGTAAATGTTATAAAAAAATATGTAAACAAATGTAATCTAATAATCAACCAACCGGTGTGCTTTCAACTTGTGTTCCCACTCCTCTCCCAAGTAATAGTTTCAACTGGACCCACCATGCTCTTGCATGTGCTGCACCTCATGCACTTTTCACAAGCTGCATCTTTTAGTCTTGCAGGTTGGGAGAGCAGTGCCCCATACAGCAGTATGACAAGCAGCTGCCAGCACTGGATGCTGGTGTTCGGTGTGTACTGTGGTGAAAGGAGGCAAGGTCCTCTTACACCATGAGATCTTTTCACTGGCAGTGGCTTTCTGAAGATATGGGATTTAAGATCTCCCATCTAGCCTTGAAATGCCAGCACATCTTGGACCTGGGGCGTCTGTAGGAAGTTAACAGCCCTTTTTATTCCACAAGGGACACCTCGCTCACAACATGGAGGCTTGGTGCATATTGTGAGATCTACGTTGGGTTCAAAAGGGGATGTGGTGTTCTATGTCTGGGTTGCTATGGCACCCAACAGTATCCTACTTCACCTCCCCAGGAAACACCTGGAGACTTTTTTCATCTGACGCTACGTTGGAATGTTACAACGGAAGAAGACCACCTAAGGACACAGTCCTATGTGGGTTCGATTGGCATTCTACGGGTGCAGAGTCCTATGTATGGTTCGAGTGGCATTCTACGGGTGCAGAGTCCTATGTATTCGAGCGGCATTCTACGGGTGAAGAGTCCTATGTATGGTTTGAGTGACCTTTTAAGGGTGCAGAGTCCTATGTATTGCTTGAGTGACCTTCTAAGGGTGCAGAGTCCTATGTATGATTCGAGTGACCTTCTAAGGGTGCAGAGTCCTATGTATTGCTTGAGTGACCTTCTAAGGGTGCAGAGTCCTATGTATTGCTTGAGTGACCTTCTAAGGGTGCAGAGTCCTATGTATTGCTTGAGTGACCTAGGGGTGCAGAGTCCTATGTATGGTTTGAGTGACCTAAGGGTGCAGAGTTCTATGTATGGTTTGAGTGACCTTCTAAGGGTGCAGAGTCCTATGTATTGTTCGAGTGGTCTTCTAATGGTGCAGAGTCCTATGTATGGTTTGAGTGACCCTCTAAGGGTGCAGAGTCCTACGTATTGCTTGAGTGACCTTCTAAGGGTGCAGAGTTGCAGAGTCCTACGTATTGCTTGAGTGACCTTCTAAGGGTGCAGAGTTGCAGAGTCCTATGTATTTTTCCAGTGGCATTCTACGGGTGCAGAATCCGTTGTATGGTTTGAGTGGCCTTCTCAGGGTGAAGTGTCCTATGTATTGTTTGAGTGACCTTCTAAGGGTGTAGAATCCTATGTATTCGAGTGGCATTCTACGGGTGCAGAGTCCTATGTATTGTTCGAGTGACCTTCTAAGGGTGCAGAGTCCTATGTATTGTTTGAGGGTTCCTGATGCAATTAAAGTTCTCGGTAAAGTGCTTTCCTTCTTCTTGAGCTGAGCCCATATTATATATAGTTCCTGAAATAAAAATAATTTTTAAAAAGTTCATTTTCATGTCTTCCCAATTAGTTGAAATTCATCATTCATTGCCGTGCCATCATTTCTGTCAATTATGATGGAAAACACTGGGTTGACATCATAGGCCTGAATTCTAGGTTTGTGCTCAGAACTGGCCTGCTGCGCTGTTTAATGCTGGGATGCCCGAGATGGGGTCACGTGGTCGGGATCCTTGCCATGTTTCCGGAACTGTCCACATAAGATACATGTAAATGCAATTAATCTAGAGACAATTTCAAAGCTGTGCTTGGACTAATGGTTCAGGTGTATTGTGTTTGCAGATCTATAAATAGACGCGTCACACTTTCTCTTTAGGGAGTTTCGTTTGCTAACAGCGTGGCTGTAATTTGCATGGCGCCGGATGATCGCTGCTGGTCTGGACTTGTACTGAGATCCATGCCATCTGCTGCCAGCCTCGGTGCCCGCACTGACGGCAAGGTGTAGGAAACGCACATTCTGGCACCACATGCAGCTCAGCCGTACAAAAGGCGATTGTATTTTAGGTCTGTTCCTTCAGTGTCACAGTAAGTGGACCGCATTGTATCCCATGATGCAGACATCCAGGAGAGGGTGTCATGGAGTGAAGTGTGTGTACAGACCCCATACATGCCAATAAACCAGATTCCGGCGGGAGGCTCCCGATTTCTGGAGCCAGAAAATGGCTTTATTTTGGCTGTTTCCCACCTGAAATGGCCTCTATTCCAATAAACGTCTATGGGAGAAAATACATTCTCCCGATTTTTTTTTTTTTAAATATCCCACTTACCTCTTCTAAAATGTTGGCATGGATGAGACCCTGGTGTGGCATATACCGCATGATTGTTTCTTTAGTCCTTGCTGGGGTTGTCCCAGGCCTTTGGGTGAAGACCCCTGTGGCACCCGCAGCATATCTATAATGGAACCCAACTCGGGCTCCAAACAGTGGACCTGTTCCTGACGTTCTCTTGCCTTGCGGACCCAGGGCGGTGTTACATCACACTGCGACAAGAAAGGCGGAAGCGGGGCACAGGCTTTCTTCTTATTCTTACCTAGCAGATGCGACCATGCCAACTTGTTTTGTCTGAAGATTGCCCTTTACTTGCTTGGCCTCTCTGCCTACATGCAACATGGCGGACAAAGGTAGTTGTAAGGAAGATTTCTTTAAAACCAGGTCATACAAGACAGAAAGAAGTGTTTGAAGGCTCACCTGACGAGGTTGAAATGACAAAAGGATAGAAGTTGCTCTTAAAATCTATAAATAACCTCCACAGCGACCTCAATCAAAAGTCTATGAAACTGAGATTGCTGTGAAGGCAATAGAAGAGAAAATGCAGGGTTTATCGATGCAAGTTACGGGCCTGGAGAAAAAGCTGGCAAGCTTGACAACGAATAAAATGAATACAACAAAGGGACAAAGCCGAAGCAGTGGAGAGTTTACTTACCTTAAATATTGCTGAATTGAGGGCATCGTAAGACTACATTCCAAGATAGAACTGCTGGACAGGCACATAAGTGGCTCTTATTTGCAGGTGCTTGGAGAGCGTCAAGTGATAGCGGAAGAACAATTGTCTAAAGTGATATCCGGAATTCTGAGAGATGCAGAAAAAAGTGTCCAGACTGCCTTCTGCTGTCAAAACCGGGGGCAGGCTACCAGAGCCACTGTAATGATAATCAAATTATTACCACCAGAAAATATTAAAACGGCAAACCAAAATTACACTCGGTTGCTGAAAGAGTCGTATCCTGGCCTTTCTGGACCTGAGCCCAGAAACACTTCTGAGAACGAGAGCAGTGTTAGAGGTCCAGAAAGACTGGGCAGCCAGAGGCGTAGTAGCATCAGTTGCTCCATGGTTGGACTGGAGGTCATGCTTCAAGGCAGAAGATCTGGATTTCCTACAGAGCTTTCATTATCAGTGCCTCAGAGGTCACCTCTCTGGTCTCTTCATGCCACTGTTGTATCTCCTTAGGTTGGCTGGTGAGCCTGTCCTCATTGACCATCTGACTTTGAGTTTCCAATACTATCCTCTCTGGGAAAGAGGGCGCACTGGATGTGCGCATTGGCTTCCGCTAGTTGGTTCTACCTCTCCAAAGATGAGTCCCTTTAGTGTCTCCCTTCCCCCTCAGTTTCTTGCTGGGCCTCTGCGTTAAGAATGTTATGTTTGTTTTGAGGATTCTGTTACGTAAAACGGTTCTGGGAATATTGCATAGTTTTGCAATCTATATATATTCTAATCCATCTGGGTCACGACTGTAGAGATGCTGTACTAATGCTGAGGTTGTTGTTAATAAAAACAATGTAAAACCCCTTCCTGCTGTATGTTATTTCTAAATGTAAAGCCTCTTCCTACGGTGTTCTTCAGTGTGTTCACAATGTAAAGCCTCTTCTTATGGTATTTTACAATAAGTTCGCAATGTAAGAGAGTTCACAGTGTAAATCCCTATTGTATCTGTCAGAGTTCACAATGTAAAACCCCTACGTATTGTATTTGATAAGTCTGGCTCAGGGGGTCCCAGGGCGGTCGGAAGTTACTTGCCCCAGTTGTGTCAATAGGTGTCTTTCACTTAATGTGCCCTGCGGTCTCCGTACTCAAGACTCTCAGACCCCTCGTTATGGTGTTTGTCAAAGTTTTCACAATGTAAACCTCCTTCCTTTTGTACTTGTCAGAAATCACAGTGTAACACCACTTTGAGTTCTTTTTGGCAAGCAATTAAATGTAAAACTGTTTCCTATAATATTTTTTCAGAGAGCTCACAATGTGAAACGACCTTTCTATTGTATTGTCACGGGACTACGCCGTGCAAAGTCCCTTTCTTCTGTATTTGAGATGTGTCTGGTTAACAATGTTCCTATCGGTGGTTCCTCTCAGAGACTACTTATTAGGTTGCATCAACCCACTCATAAAAGCCTTTTGGCTTTAGCATATCTTTTAAAAATAAATAATTCAGACTTCTGCCCTTGTCACAAGTTTCCACAATAAACTGATCAGACCTATGGCATCTAGCATAACTTTTCCTCTATAAATCAACCTGCACTGCAACCTTGATCAATGGCATATCATGATAACCAGCTGAAGCCTACCCTATTCAGCATTTTGTGGGCAATAAAAGCATTTGTTTTCGTGGGAGCACATAGCATCTGCCCAATCAAATCCTGTTTGTAGGTAGGCTTCGATGTGGGCGGAGCCAGAAACCAGCTCTTAGTAGTGCTAAAAGCTCTTTTTCGTTGATCACATAAAGTCTGCAATAGCGGCACTGTCAAGCCAGACCTAAATGTGTACATCTGAGAGGCCCAAGATGCCAAAATGAAGTGGTGGTACAGTAAAGAGATTATCATTTGCATATGCAAAAACAGAGCGCACATGTAAAGGTTTGTTAAATGTGTTTAATATCCACGAGAGAAACCACACCAAAAGTTAGTGATTCACAGACCTTCCTTTACCAGTTGAATTGCTCTACAATTCGCCCATTATAAAGTGCTCCCATCTGAAACGAAAGTCAAGTGCATTCAGTTTTCAGGCCCTTGTTGCCAAGATATCAGATTCGGAGGATGATGCTTCAAGGGATTGAGGAGACACGGAGATACTTGTTGGTAATACTTGTTGCTAGCAGTTCCACAAAATGAAAGAAATAATTAAGACGATTGTCACAAAAATCACACATTTCTGCATGTGTACACTTTGGTATATGCACAGCAGAGCGCTTTAAATGAGATGTAATACCATAAAGGCAGGATTAGAAAGTTCAGCTTTTTGTGGCTTTCCTACCCTATATGATTTCCCCACAAAATTATGCACATGGAATACTGTGTGGTGAAAAATTCCTAGCCCTAGGGATTTTTTCAAAATATTACAAATTTTTGTTTCTTATTTTCTTCACATGGGAATCTTATCCTATTGTCAAGTCTTCCAAAATAGAGAAGTGCTTTCAGTTTCCCACACTTTGTCATCATCACTTCTTCCTGGTTCATAATTTTCAGGGTGCCTAGAGGTGTGTGTGGAGACCAATGACAGATGCCTTGTGACTGCCCCCAAAGTTTTGGTTCTGTAGGAATTCACCTCGTTTGCATGGAGAATTTCCCTAGAATCATTCACTGCATGCTAGGACTGTGGGGATATCTGTTGATTAGCACTAATTCTGCACACCTAAGTGAAAGTCATATGTTCTCAAGAGTGTTTGTGAGCCAGGGCTATACAAAAGCAACGACTTGCAAACTAACAGGTGTTAAAAACATATTTTAACATCTAAGGTTCTGTTTCATGATTTCTGTCCCAGCCAGTATGTTTGGGTGAAGAGTACAAAAAAAAACAAGTTTTATTTTTCAACTTGTAACAGCACAAACTATTCAAAATGCTATGCAAGGCATTGCTTGTTGGTGAAAAACAAAATAAAAGGCTTTATTTGACAAACGCACCCACTGGAACGCCCGCGTCCTCAGAACATCTTCAGATGTTTCATTGAGAACCACCTCCTTCAAAAAGTAACTTCCCGCCCCGCTTCATGGTCCCGTCCCAGGGCCAGCATTACTCAGAAAAAGGACATTGTGGTCGCCCATTAGGAACCGCTCTGCAGCGGATGTCTTTGTGTGTTGCCTCGGTGTCCGCCCTACTCTTCATGAAAACGTCCCGCCCACCGCTTTCATGAAACCTCTTTGGAGCTGGCGGAAAAAGTGAATCCAAATAAATGCAAATTAGGGAACATGGATAATTGGTCTACATTCCCTGTTTAGTTATTTGCCTTACATCCAGCTGTACAAGCAGAGGTTCAGGGCTCCGGATCATAGTCTGATGCCTGACAAACAGTGACTGAGAAACCACCGGGTCTGGATATCAAACCGCACATCTGCAGATTTCTTACATTAGGGATTCCTGTTTTATGGTGGTTACAGTTTGACTCTTGCGTCCTTATTTTTCCAAATTAAAAGCTTTGCACTTCCATAAGTTCCCACCAGAGGCATTAATTCACCCTATTGATGTCACATATCTGATCAGCCATCACCCAGAGTGCTGCATTACAAAATACACAAGAGTGGGGTGCTTTGAATACTACAAGGGTGAGATGGTGTGTCCACCAACTCTTTATTATTCAGGTATTTTGTTCTGTTTATGGTGGATCCCTGCTACAGAGTGTGTAACTGTTAATTTACATCTGCAGCGGAGTAAGTCTCGGGCACAGTGATATCAGTCATCGTTGTACTGCCTCTTCGGTCTTAAATAGATATATACATTAAGGTGGTCTGTAAGTTCCATATCGTCCGGGTCTGGTGGCTAAGTGGACTAATGCGTCCACTGTAGGGGCATGTGTTTGACCTCATGGTCACAGGTTCAAATCCCCGTGGGTCCACTCAGCCTTCCATCCATCGGAGGTCAATAAAATGAACAGCTGTTATTCAGCGCCAAGATGTCCTTCTAGGTGAACGTTATGTTATTAGTTATTTTATTTTTAGATTTTAATATATGGCATTCCCCTACTTCTGCTGACGACTGCAATTCTTAGAGACAGTCCAATCTGTTTTGTGAATGATTGCATCTTCTTTAAAAAGTAATCCTTATTGTGTCTGCTTAATCGATGTACTGCCTTATTTTCATAGCTCAGTCAGTCAATACGGGTGACTGCTTCTCTTACTGGAAGTTCTCATAAACTACTTTCAGAACATAGATAAAATCCCTTATCAGTGCCTAGTAAATATAGCAAGTATAGATGCATGAAATATCGGTTGTTAAAGAAAAACCCTCCATGGTGTCGGGGATATCTGTGACACCGTAAAATTACTTACCCCTTTATCTCCGGGATTGCATCCAATCAAGATGGTGACTCGCACACGAATGGTACAATCCTGGTTTGCGTGTACATTCTTGTTAAATGCCCTTTGGGTTTAAATATCTATTTGGGGTATTTCTTTGTTGCCACTGGTTGACTCAGGACCACTTCAGTGTGCTTTGCTGTGCTTATTGATAAAGCACCCTCTAAAGGGGATGTGCATGGTATCCTGATGAAGGTTTGTTTGTGTAAGATACTAAACATAACTAGAAAAAAAATGTTTTCATATATCACCAAATACTACTGTTTTGAGAATGTGAAGCTCTCTGTCACCACTGATACTTCATGTAATCCAAGCTGTTTCTAGAGTAGGTGAAGAATGAGCTGGTTTTCTAGGTATGTTCGCTGTGAGTACAGTCGCTGGTCAAAGATTATTGGTGGAAAAAGACTCCCTGAAACAATTTGCTCAGACCAGTGTATTCGAAAGATGTGTGCGGTGTAAGAATAAATGCACTTTAATGTAAGAGTAAAAATTGCTACCACTAAACGTGTTAATAGCTTAAAGTAAAATGTCACGATACTTTTAAAGGGTTTACAAATATAATTTTGAAATGCTAGAAATGGAAAATTAATTCCAATTCCCCTTGCAGGTTCTGTATCGAAGCTTTTGGTTCTGCAGAAATTCTTCCGGTCCTAATTAGCTGCAAACCTGATACAGTTACTGTAAAATAACTAATGTGCACTTAATTTTCTTGATTAATAATGTGGGGTAGGTCTGTTCATTGTGCTTTGAGGAGCAGGTGTATGAGGCTGTCACACGCTATACACGGTCTCCCTCACTATTTTAGCAACTGATGTTTAGGCCTTTCTATTTTTTTAATTTAAATTTACCGCTAGAATCTATTCTGTTTTGTGTACAGTACGACATCCTCTTGTGACCCAAAAGGCAGTGGCTAATGTGATTGAGAGTGGGGGAGGCGTAATCAAATGATCCACTCTGTGTCCTTATCTAGACCAAAGAGCTTTAAAAAAAGATGGCCTCCCAGGAGCTCAAAGTGGTGCTGGGAAAATACAAGGGGGCGGGGTTACAAATAGCGCACTGGGCGTGGCTGTTCGTTTCAGAGCTTTGAAGACTGTGGGAGCAAGCTGATTTACCACAGCTGCCTCCCACAGCGTCCCTCGCCAACCCATCTACAGGCACATAATCAGTTTCTTACTTCTGTTTCCCTTATCTCTTCCCAGGCCTCGTCTTATCTTGCACAGGTCCTTATCGGAGGTTTTATTGCGGTTATCTTCTGTGTCTTATCTGTCCTTCCTCTTAAGCTGGTTCCCCGCATTCCAGACTATCCACGGATCTCTTTACTTACCCAAACTCTCTCCGATGTATTTACTTTTCCTGTGGTGTTTGTTGTCAGCTGATCTATTTATGTTGTTGACTTTTTACTGTTTACACGACTTGCATGTTCTTTGCAGATCTGTTTCGTTTTCACCGTGCATTGTGGTGCTCAGTGTGCATAATACTTTTTCATGGAGCACAGTGAAAAGCAATTGTTCAGCTGAATGTGGATTCTCAGTTGTGGTTTAAATTGTAGTTTTATGGCGAGGGAAAGAAAAGTGAGTAAAACCAATTCAGTGAGGTGTCCAACTACAAGAAAACAATCCTAGCCGGTAATCCGCCACGCATAGCCTCAGTCACCCTGGCCACCAGATGCCTCTAGAATTCCGGGTCGTCGTGTTTCTCTGAGTTTTCTTTTTTCCAAAGCAATAAAATCTGGTATTTCCGTGCCACTTGTGTCAAAGAAATGGGGCTCAGTACAACTTAATTTGAATAAATTGTACTTAGGTGGCAATTCAGCTGAATTTAATATGTCAGTCTGGTGAACGGGAATTCAGTGCCATTTCAGTCGGAGCAGATGTGCTGTTCTAGTTGGTTGAGTTGAAATGCCATTGGCTTAAATTCTGAACGCAACTCCCAGAATGCACTAGGTTTTTAAACGGAAGCGTCGGACTATAAATATGATGCTGTCGGTGGCATGGAATGTACCACTACACCTGCGGGGTAGCCCCTTGTCGCGAGGTATCAGTCCCGAGTCCTACAGCAGAAACAAACCCTTCTAATGAAAAATACTGTGGTCCTTGGTGCACGGTTTATTCATTCGTTGGCTAAAAGGTTCAAGGAATTTAATTCAATCCACATGACTGGAAGTGCATTCGGAATAAGGGGTTATTAGTTCCATAAGCACCTGAGTGATGCCCTCACAGGGTTTGTACACAGCGTAGACTAAACCTTTTAACTCGCTTGCCCCCAGAGAATACACAGTAGCCGTATACGACATTTTACAACAAAACAATCAAAGATGGTGGGAACATCACATTGCTGAGAGGAACAGTGGGAGCTTGGATGCGTTGTGAAGGTTGAGATGGTGAACATATTGACTGTTGGTTAAAAATCGAGGTGGGAAGACTTGCTTTTCCTCCCACCTCTTGTGGTGCAGAGATCTGATGCCTGGTGGCTTCCAGCTTGAAGTGTCCAGTGCTCCTTTTATGAAGGCTCCAATCGATATGAGTATCAAACGTTGGACTCCCTTACGACGGACACGGTTCCATCTGATCTTCCACTCACCAGTACAAATTGCCTGTACTGGATATTCATCTTTCTTTACCTCACTGCGTCCTTCCGACTGAGTCACCTGCCACCCACCTCCCTATCTACATCTTTCTTGCCCTGTTGATAACGTGTGTTTTCACTCATGGTAGACCCACACCTGTAGGTTTCCAAGCATTTCACTTTATTCACTTTTTGCTGTCCTGCATTTAGTTCCATGGGAAGAAAGTCATGCATGCAAACCCATATACAGAAATTCCTTCCCTCAGATCGCGCCTGTTCCAGATCTTGTGCCTCGTTCTCCCACTCCTTACACTCTGACTACTTTTCCTGCCATCTCTCATGAGATTTTGTCTGTGTTATGCAGCAAAGTCAAGTCTGGCTCCCCATCTGATCCTCTCAAGCCGGCCGATGCGCTGAAAATCTTACCTGTGCTCATTCCTCCTTTGAGCCATGTGATCAACTTATCTCTCTCTACGGCTGTCGTACCGAGTACTTTGAAACACGCTAAGGTGGTTCCCCTGCTAAAAAAGCCTAACATGGATGCAGCCAATCTGGAGAGCTTCCACCCCATCTCCCTCCTGCCCTGGGTCTCTAAACTCTCTGAGGTCTGTCAATTCCATCTTGACGGGGTATCTGGAGGAAAATAACATACTAGACCCCTCTCAGAATGGTTTCCGTGCTGGTCACAGTACGGAATCTGCTCTTCTTGCTGTTACCGAACATCTGAGATGGGCCTTAGATGAGGGCCGTACGTCGGCACTGATTCTGCTTGATGTCAGTGCCACGTTCGATACGGTCTCCCATCAGATCCTGTTGAGGCGTTTGGAAGAGGCGGGTATAACGGGCTCCGCCCTGGATTGGTTTGCTTCCTTTCTCTCTAGAAGGACCTTCCATGTTGCCGCTCCTCCCTTTACCTCTAGAGTTATTGCCATCAAGCAGGGTGTAACGCAGGGCTCTGCTCTGAGTCCTACCCTTTTCAATTTGTACGTTCAACCGCTGGCGAGAGTGGCTAAGAACAGAGGGCTCACGATAGTGTCGTATACAGACGACACTCAGTTGGTGGTTACACTCTCCGATGACATTACCCGGGACGCCTGTAAGTTTCGTAGCGATCTTGAAGCCATTTCGGAGTGGATGACTGCCAACTGTCTCCAGCTCAACGCCAGCAAGTCTGAAGTACTGCTGGTGGGGAGAGATGCAGAGCTGTGGAGTGAGCACTGGTGGCCTGCCACGATGGTGTCAGCACCTGTTCCCAAACAGGTTGTAAAAAACCTAGGGTTCTGGATAGACACCGCCCTCTGCTTTCGAACCCAAACCAAGAAGGTGGCAGGGACTTGTTTTGGGCTATTGCGAGGGCTCAAACCCCTGTTGGGCTTTTTTGATCCCCCTATTAGGCAGGTTATCATCCAGGCCTTGATTCTGTCAGTCTGAGATTATCAGACTACAAAGGGTTCAGAATGCAGCGGCTCGAGCTCTCCTTGGTCTGCCGAGGAGGTGTCCTACCTCTAATGCCATCCACCGCCTTCATTGGCTGCCCGTGGCCAAGCGTTCAGAGTTCAAGACCCTCTGCATTACCTTTAACATTCTTAATTTTTCATCTCCTTGTATCCGGACTAATCTTCATACCTTCTATATCCCCTCTCGCCAACTTCGTTCCATGGGACAGAATCTTGTGGCTGTCCCCAGGGTCAGGAGGGCTCGTGCTGGTGGGCGCTCCTTTCGTGTGTTGGCCTCGAAGCTCTGGAATGCGCTCCCCATCTCCATTCGCAGTATTAAGTCCTACCTGCCTTTTCGGAAAGCTGTGAAAACATACCTCTTCCCTCCGTTATAAGCTGTCTCGTTCTGTGACTTGCTTTGCATTTTTCTGCTCTCAGCGCCGGGACGCCCCTTTGCTGGGGCAGCCGTGCGCTCTATAAAAATCTATAACATAACACCTGCTACCGAAAAATTGAGATGGAAAATAATGTTATTCTTTTTAGGTCTTGCCTGTCGGACAGCAGAAGTTGTGAAAGACCTATTGGGAACTTACAGTGGGCTTGCAGCCCAACCATTGCTTGCCATTGGTTATTTTTATTGTCACTCATTAGCTTGCTTCTTATTTGATAGCTTACCTTTCTATTTCTGTGTTTGTCCCTCCCCTAGCGCATATTCTCTTTGCAATCCTTTTGATTGGCTGACTTGTATCCTTCCACTGTTCACATTTAGGGAACTACTTTTTCACCACTCCATGAGAGTGCATGTGTTTAAGCTTTCCTGTGCGTGCTGCTTACCTCCCTGAAATATCCCCACAACGTGCTGTGTTGCTTCCCATTTCTCCCAGCTTGTCTATGAAAGCACAGCCACAGAGATTTTTGCTGGGGCATAGAGGAAGAGCAGACTTTAGGGTTGTTTTTGTTTATCTCCGGCAATACACCTACTACATGAAAGCACAAACTTTGACACACAAAGGCGTTTATGGTGCGGGGAGAAGGGCCATCCGCTGCACTCAGCTGACATCTGAGGCAGAAGCTATAGTTCACATTATACCTCTCCTGGGAAGCTTTTTAAATCTGCTCTCTAGGTTACTACAGAGAACCAAATGGTGGAATTCTGTGGAAAGTAAATTAGGTCTTGACCAGCATTTCCCTTTACGTTCTGGCGTTTCCTTTTTTTTTTTTTTTATTTAAACCATGCCATTCATAAAGATTGAAAATATTGAATTTATGTACAATTTTGAGATACCTTATTTTACGATATATATATCTCAACAGAGGTGCCACAGCCCAGTTCCAGACTACCAAGACATTTATTTAATAGTGCAGGTTACAGAGATGCGGCAACTCCTTCCTGACGCGTTTCGGCATGATTGCCTTAATCATAGGAAATTACGTCTTCACCGGCCACAGATTTTTAAATGATCTTTGAGTCATGTGACTTATGTTAACACCTGCAAGTCCCATAATGCTTCTCGCACTGCAAGACAATGTCCGTGATGCCAAATGGAGTTTGTCTCCTACAGTGCCTGTTCTAGATGAAAACACAGGCAGGGTAAGTCTTAAATGAAATATGCAGCACTCGGAGAAGTCAAAGTTCACATAAGTCTCCATAACCCATATAAAATAATGCACTGAGTCTGGTCCTTACCAAGCCGAAGTGGTTACCTCGCTCATCACCCTTTCCCACCTTCGTTAAGGTTAGTCTTCGGACATTTCATTTTCCTTCCGAAGGCAGGCGAGTAATGCCCTCCAATTTCTACCAACAAGACAACTCTGTCGTTGAGGGCCCCCAACCCTGCAGGGCGGCCGTGGCTGCCGGGGACGGAAATTCCAGTAATTTAATCCAACAAACAGAGGTGCCACAGCCCAGTTCCAGACTACCAAGACTTTTATTTAATAGTGCAGGTTACAGAGATGCAGGAACTCCACCTGACGCGTTTCGGCATGTGACTTATGTTAACACCTGCACTGGGGGCCCTCGACGACGGAGTTGTCTTGTTGGTAGAAATTGGAGGGCATGACCTGCCTGCCTTCGGAAGGAAAATGGAATGTCCGAAGACTAACCCTAACAAAGGTGGGAAAGGGTGATGAGCGAGGTAACCACCTCGGCTTGGTAAGGACCAGACTCGGTGCATTATTTTATATGGGTTATGGAGACTTTTATGTGAACTTTGACTTCTCTGAGTGCTGCATATTTCATTTAAGACTTACCCTGCCTGTGTTTTTCATCTGGAACAGGCACTGTAAGAGACAAACTCCATTTGGCATCACGGATATTATCTTGCAGTGCGAGAAGCATTATGGGACTTGCAGGTGTTAACATAAGTCACATGACTCAAAGATCATTTAAAAATCTATGGCCGGTGAAGACGTCATTTCCTATGATTAAGGCAATCATGCCGAAACGCGTCAGGAAGGAGTTCCCGCATCTCTGTAACCTGCACTATTAAATAAATGTCTTGGTAGTCTGGAACTGGGCTGTGGCACCTCTGTTTGGATTAAATTACCAGGATTTCCATCCCCAGCAGCCACGGCCGCCCTGCAGGGTTGGGGGCCCTCGACGACGGACCAAAAAAAAAAAAAATAAAATAAAAAAATATATATATATATATATATATATATATATTCATTCATATTCCGTCGTCGAGGGCCCCCAACTCCAGAGGTGCCACAGCCCAGTTCCAGACTACCAAGACATTTATTTAATAGTGCAGGTTACAGTGACCTTTTTAAAAAAAAAAAAATGCTTGCACGTACGCACTTTGCATACTGCTTCCTCCCGTGATCAAGGCAGAGCGCCGAAACATGTAGGGCTATGGGAAGCATTGGTGCTGCTGTGTCCTTGATTAAAAGGCTGCTGACTCCGGAAACGGGCCTCTGTGTTTCTGTTCACATGTAGTGATTTGGCGGGCCTCTCCGTGCCTGCTGTTGAGAGGCCGCCCTGAAGGGTCGGGGGCTCCTTGAACGGAGGTTTCTGTTTGGAGATATATATATATATATATATATATATATATATAATTTATTTTGCTGGGAGCATAAATAGATTTCTAAATGTTATAAAATATTTTTTTAACTTGGACTATTCGAAGATTCTAAATTTCTTATTTATACACAATCACCCGATAATATGGCTTGGCAGTCCTTTCAATGAAGATGTATGCAGAAATAATAGATGTAATTGATGTTCATGGAGAAAATTTGTTAGTTATTCTAAAAACTTAGGTGGCTTGACAGGACGAACTCTACTGTTAGAACTACTCATCCCAGCATGAGACCGCTTGAGTCAGTTATGTATTTTCTGGCACGTCACAAAAAGTAAAAAAGAATTGGCAAAGCCAATAGGTCTCATATATATGCCAGAAAATACATAACTGACTCAAGCGGTCTCATGCTGGGATGAGTAGATCTAACAGTAGAGTTCGTCCTGTCAAGCCACCTAAGTTTTTTAGAATAACTAACAAATTTTCTCCATGAACATCAATTACATCTATTATTTCTACATATATCTTCATTGAAAGGACTGCCAAGCCATATTATCGGGTGATTGTGTATAAATAAGAAATTTAGAATCTTCGAATAGTCCAAGTTAAAAAAAATATTTTATAACATTTAGAAATCTATTTATGCTCCCAGCAAAATAAATTGTTAGGAACACCTAACTTCATTTAGATATTTGGTGATGGCTTCAAAAGCCCAGCTGCACCACAGGTTTAAACAAGCAATGGCAAAGCCAATAGGTCTAGGCAATACCCGAGCTATTGGCCTTATCAATGTGAATGCCTTGTAGCCATGTTGTCTAGCAGTACATCTGCTGTTCAGCATGGCTGAAAGTTACTGAAATCCCACAATCACAGGATGTTGAGCCGACGCTGAGTCTTTTTGCCCCCCCTGAGTCTTTTCGCCTCCCCATGTTGTTGATTGTCCTGCCCCTCCTAACACAAAAGCGATATGACATGGCCTGCACTGGCCGCATCATGGCGCTTTTTTCAGTGACTTTCAGCCAGGCTAAACAGCAGTTGTGCTGCTAGACAACATGGCTAAAAGACATTCACTTTGACAAGGTCAATAGCTCGGGCATTGCCGAGATCTGTTGGCTTTCCCAATGCTTGTTTGGTGTGAACGGGGTCTTGCTGAACAAATGTGGAAGTGATAGTGAGAAACAGTTGAAGAGCTTTGAAGTGAAGTGAGGATGTGGTGTAATGGCCAGACCTGCTGACAGGGGAACTGGGGAGCCAGGTTTGAATCTCTGGATCGCCTGAACAATTTGTGATTCTGGGCAAATCACTTGCGCTTCGCCTGCCTACGACAATGAATGTGCCATTGTGGGATGTTACTGGTGAGCACTTAATGCACTCCAATACCACCGTCTGGTGTTAGCACTATGGCAAGATGGAGGACCGAACAAGCGCTCCAATACCATTGGATCGTGCAAAAAAAAAAAAAAGCAGCAGCAATGTGGGAGGTAGTTGGGGGACGGGTCAAGCAGGGAAGCAGGAGGGGATGGGCAAGCAACAACAGGGAAAAAAACCTTCATTGAAACAGGATCAGAAACAAAAATTTATGTGTCGTGTAATGTAACTGGTGAGCACTTAAAGCGCTCCAATACAATCGACTTGTGTTTGTGCTGTGGCAAGATGGATGATGAAGCGAATGCTCCAATACCATAGGATCGTGCAAAAAAAAAAAAAAAATAGACAAGTTATGTATGTGTTTTAACTTTTTAAGAAATGCATTCCTTTATGTACACGCTCAAGCATTTTAGTGGTATGTGTGTATATGCACTAGGGAGATGGCCTGAAAACACAAGTACACTTATGGAGTGCTTGAAAACAAAGAAAAAAATTGCTCCGCAAACCGGGAGCAGTGTAAGGAGACATGGACTTGGTTAATGCGCTTTGGGAGGGCCAAGCACAAGAAGAGGGCATGACGCCTGCATGCCGTGACGAATGGCATCAAAGAAAATGAGAGCGTCGCAGAAGTTTACCAATGATAGGAGATGGGCGGCCTGTAAGCCCACAGATAGAACATAACACGTCTCTTCGAGACAGCACATGCGCTGTCTAGCCGAGATCTAAAAATAGAGATGAGAAGTTTTTATTACTCCAGCCCAGTCTTGTGCAGATGCCAGTTATTGGTCTGCCCCTAGTTCCTCCTTTGCCTACCTCTATCCACTTGCATATTAATTTGTTGCAGCCCTGTTTTCCTCACAGGTGTAAAGTGGTACTGAAAATAGATGTTGCATTTTCTCGCAAATTAACTTTAAAACCTTTTTTCTCTCGAGTTGTAAAGTGCATGGGTTTCACTATCTTTTATTGTCTTATAGGAGTGCAAAAGCCTTGCGACTGACATGCTAACTATGGGAAGATCCTAATAGAGAATCTGTTGCACTATCCCGTTTTATCGCAGGAGTGCATGCACTATTTCCCCCTACGATGAGGTGAGATCTCCAGCGGGTCACATGAAATCACTTGACCTCTCCTCCTCAGAGTGTAAGGCTACCCGTGTGCAATGCTGTAGCAGGTAAGGTACAGATGCAGGCTGCGAGCTGGAGTCACCTGGGCGGCTCGGCTGGTTCTGCAGCCTCTGCACATGGCGACAGTTGCTGTAATATGGCAGCAATTACTTGTGACGTCAGTGGAACTCTGCGCTTCCTTGTGTCTGTCCTTTAGCATAAAGAAGGCGAATGCATGGCTGCTAACTAGGAAGCGCTTTCCACCTTTGCGTCAGGGGAAAGGGCCCAAGGCCTTCATGGGCTTTCCGTTCCTCTCAAACCACTTGAAGCTGCGCGTGGTGACAACATCAGACTGACTGTTGTTTTTGTTGATAATCGGTAAAGGCTCTGTCTTGAGAAGGTAACATTTAGGATTGCTTGCACCTACAGAAAATCGTAGAACTTGAGGTCTAAGACATGCCAGACCATTAAAGGCTGCCAGCGAGCAGCTTGCATTGCACTTCCAGGCCCGAACATGGTCTCCAGTTTAACCTTTGAGTACTCGGCTTAACTATGTATTCTTCCATTGCTTCTGCTGGGAGTTTTTTCATTGAAAAATAATTTCTGATGCTACTCCTCTATTCTTCAGCTTCCTGCTTTCCCGTCGGCCCCGCAGACCTGCTTTCCCGTCGGCCCCGCAGACCTGCTTTCCCGTCGGCCCCGCAGACCTGCTTTCCCGTCGGCCCCGCAGACCTGCTTTCCCGTCGGCCCCGCAGACCTGCTTTCCCGTCAGCCCCGCAGACCTGCTATCCCGTCGGCCCCGCAGACCTGCTTTCCGTCGGCCCCGCAGACCTGCTTTCCCGTCCGGCCCCGCAGACCTGCTTTCCCGTCGGCCCCGCAGACCTGCTTTCCCGTCGGCCCCGCAGACCTGCTTTCCCGTCGGCCCCGCAGACCTGCTTTCCCGTCGGCCCCGCAGACCTGCTTTCCCGTCGGCCCCGCAGACCTGCTTTCCCGTCGGCCCAGCAGACCTGCTTTCCCGTCGGCCCAGCAGACCTGCTTTCCCGTCGGCCCCGCAGACCTGCTTTCCCGTCGGCCCCACCTCTCGCCCAACCATTCCAGGGACTAGAGGTAAACATTGGTAATCACCTGTTGTGCTGAGGAGCTGCAATGACCTTGCTGTTCTCTGCAGATTCAGTATTTGACCCAAGACATAGGCTCGTTGAATGAGCCTGCATGGAGTGCACCTTCCGAGATCCCCCCTGGAGCTGGTTAAGTGCAACTCTGTTTGCCTTATACTTTCAACATAATATTTGCGCTGAAACGCTGCTTGAAGGCCAGTCCTACACGCCTGTAGTAGCCATCTAGCCGTCCCTCATGACACCCAGCACTGCCCACGTAAACCACACTGCAGACATACACTCTACCAACTAGGCACACCTTGCAGTGTATCTGCAGCGTAGCCTTTCATCTTCACACCCTTCATCACCTTCATGTCTAACGAGAGCACCAAGTCTGCATCAACACGACTGGAGCAGGGGGGCGCTAGAGGGCGCACGGCAAAATGGCCGCACCTTAGTGCTGCTCTGCCTGGCCGAGCCATCATCTGCCCAATATCTGCCTTAAATCGCGCCATCTCAGCCCCTGACTGGACCGGATAGTACTGGGGTACCGGTCTGCTGGTGCTGTGATTACAAAATCCCACTTTGGCTTGGCACAGCGCTGTGTATCTGCCTCGCTAACCTGCCCAACCTACGCTTTCAAGATGGCGGCTCCCGGGTGCTCCCGAGGATCCAGTATTGCGGTCGCCGCTGTGCACTAGCTGCCTGGGCCGTCTCCGGAGCTGCATTACGGGCCAGTACATGTGGAGGGAGTGAAGCGCCTGGCCGATCGGTGCGCGGCTGAGAGCGGGGCGACACACTGAGGAGAGAGGCCGCCTACCTGCGATCCTTCGAGTCTGGAGCTGGGCCGCTGGGGGCTGCCGGCGGACCGCATCGCTCCTGGGGCTAGTGGCGGTGAGTGGGGTGCGGCGCCTGCGGGGCCCGCAGCTGCGGAGGCGGGTGGGGCCCTTGCGGGTGCGGTGCTCTGATTGCTGCTGCTGGGTCCGGTGGGAGCACGCATCTGGTGGTGCTGCGGCTCTGTGAGGAGCGGAGGCCCGGGCTGCAGGATTGATCTGTGGATTGTCTCCTATTTCGCTGGGCCTGTGTCCCCGCTGGGGCGCTGGGTCCCCCCCCTGGTTTGCTGAGTTTGTGGACGCTACACTGTTCTTGCTGCCTTGCAACTGGCCCCCTCGTCTGTGGAGCTGGTGGCGGTCATCACTGGGTATGCTGGCCTAGACTGGACGGTGGGTGAGGGGTTTACACCGCTGCATTGCTCCAGCGGCCCGCCACAATATTGAGCTGCCCCTGGTCGTCTTGCTGCTTTACCGGGCCTACCCAGTGCCCTACACAATATAAGGTGGCCTGGTGATCTGTGTGTCGACTGCATGGTCTGCTGGGCTGGGAGTGACCACTGTGGCCTCACTATCCGGCGCTGGCTTGGTGGATCCTCCGTGGCTCTTGGGGCTGCAACAATTGACCTTACAGATCCCTAATACGCTCGCCCCGGCTCCACCTTCGACCTGGTTTGCGCCCCTTATATCGAGTCCTGGTTGCCGCTTGCTTACCTTGGGGGACTTCTGGCCGACCCACCATGGGGAGAACTGATAAAACGCAGCCTCGTCTCACCTTTGAGGCTCGCAAGCCTGTTAAATCCTCACAGAAGGCGGCCTCGGATTCGGAGGCAGATGCTCATGGTGACAGCCCCCCCACGTTAGAGACCACTCTTTTGGCGATGCAACGGAGCCTTCAATCTATTGAGGGCACCATGGCTGCAGTGAATCACCGCCTAGACCACCTATCGTCGCAGTTTGAGAAACAAAATGCCCGCATGGGTGAGGTCTAACAGCGTGTATCGGAAACCGAGGATGGTCTGAGTGAGGTTGCTGGCAAGGCACTCAATATGGAGAAGGTATTGTCCCTCATCCAGGCCAAGAATGAGGACTTGGAGGCGCGGTCCCGGCGCAACAATATTAGACTCACGGGGCTGCCGGAGTCTACAAATGTGGGGAAAATGGAGCACTTTCTGGAGAACTTGCTCAAGGAACTGTTTGGCACTGAACATTTCTCCAATATGTTATTGAGCGCGCTCACCGCTCCCTGGTGGCGCGACCTGTGCCTGGAGCTCCACCTCGTCCCATAATAGCCAGACTATTGAACTATAGAGACCGGGACACAATTCTACGTCTGGCTCCGGATAAGGGGACTATCGAACACCAGGGCAACACTTTGGCTTTTTTTCCCGACTTCACTGTTGCTGTGCAATCTGCCAGACGTGAATTTACCGCAGTCAAAAAATGTTTGCAATCTCAGGGGGTCCCCTATGCAATGCTTTATCCGGCACGATTGCGCATAGGTCCAGAGGGGGACTCAAAAATCTTCTCCAACCCTAAGGCAGCCCTCGAACACGCAAAGCAGCTCAAGCGCTGGCATCTCAGATCTGGCTCACCGCAGGAAGTAGAAGACTGAATGATATACCGGTTGATTCTGCGTTCATATTGCTTACCCATTTACCTTGCTTTTCTTCTCAGGAATGTACTCTTCTCATGATGTTATATGTCTAATAAGTGCTTGAGCTCCAGTTGGGCGCCTGTGTCTCCCCGGAGGCGACTCCCGCTATAATGTTATACGCTGCGTTAGCTGAAGTTTGATTGTTTGCCACTTTTCTAGCACTGCTCGGCCACCTCCTGCTGGTTGGGAGGCTAGTAGCACTCTGCGCCCCTTACATGGGTATACCCCGAATGCACATTTCGCTTGTTTGGGTTTGGGGGGAGGGGGGTTCTTTGGGTCGGGATGGCCTTGGCGGGTTTGGGTCGCTGAAGTGGGTGGAGGGTGGGGTGTTCTTCTTAGGTAAAGGCAGACTGGCATTGCAAGTATCTTTTGAACTTCCTGTACATCAACAATACGATTCCTCAGGCATGTATGATGTACATATGGTACAGGTGTATCCTGAACACTGACTTGATGGTAATGTTTGTCTGGAGGCTGCATTAGACAGGGCTGGCAGTGGAATAGCGAGGCCTAAACAAGCAGCGGAAGTGCTTTTGGGGCTGCTAGATGCTGGCCACCTACATGATGTTTGGCGTCTTCGGCACCCTGCTGGTCGGGAGGGCACGTTTGTATCGTCTGTACATGGGATATGGTCCCGCATAGATTTCTGGCTTGTCTCGGAAGTTGTGTGTACTTGGGCTGTGAAAGTTGGGCATATGGCTCGCACGCTCTCTGATCATTCCCCTGTAGTCCTTGAGTTGCAGGTACCCGCATGTGCACGCCCGCCATTTACGTGGAGATTGCAGCCAACCGAGTTAACTGACCCGGTTTTTAGGCATACGATAAGAGAAGCCATCCAAAACTTCTTTAGAAAAATTGAGGGGTCTGTTGATAGTGCCGGATTGTTGTGGGAAGCATTTAAAGTCACTATCAGGGGGGCTTGCATAGGGGTGCAATCTGGCGTGCTGCGGGATCTCCGCCGCAGAATTCATAAATTGGCATCTGATATTTCGGCACTTGAGCGTGCGTATGAACTCGATCCATCCCTTGATAAATTGGCTAAAATAAGGGATTTAGTCACAGAACATAATGAAACGGCAGATCAGGAGATATTGCACCGATCCCGCCGTAGCTCTGCTCGATATTATGGGGAAGGGGGTCGCCCGAACCGCTCCTTAGCGCAGAAATTGGCAGCTCCTCGCAGCCAGGAGTATATGAAGGAATTACTAGATGAGGATGGGGTCGCACACTATTCTACTCCAGAGCTGTGTGATATAATTATACAATTCTATACCAAACTGTACGCAGCTAGGGATTCTCCACCATCAGATGAGATAGATGCATATCTAGACGACGTTACGCTGGGGTGACTTTCTAATACCCATCGGGAATATCTTGTGCAGCCGTTCGATGTCGAAGATGTGAAACTCTCCATAATGTCATTGCCTACCTGCAAAACCGCTGGGATGGACGGGCTCCCCAGCGAGTTTTATAAGGCATATGTGTCGGACCTTGCCCCCAGGCTCCTTGACGTATATGCGGAAGCTTATGAGAAGGGTCGGCCTCCGCCTACTCTTAAGGAGGCATTGCTGGTGACTTTGTTGAAACCGGACAAGTCCCCTAACCTGTGTGAGTCCTACAGGCCTCTCTCTATTATTAATATAGACGCTAAGATCCTGGCAAAAATGATCGCCACCAGGCTCCAGCCGCTGGTTCCTCTCCTGGTCCTACCCGACCAGTCTGGATTTGTATCTGCGCGCTCTACAACCCATAATTTGCGCACTCCACTTTGCACTACTTTGAGTCAGATTTCCAGGCTGTCTCGGTGCTGCTTGACGCAGCGAAAGTGTTTGACTCCCTCAACTGGGTCTATATGTTTACGGTGTTAACCAGAATGGGCTTTCCTCCGTTTTTCACGAAATGGGTTAGAGTGCTTTATGAGGAACCGGCTGCACGTGTGCGAGTTAACGGATGGGTGTCCTCGGTATTTCCTATAGAAAGGGGTACTCGGCAGGGCTGCCCTTTGTCGCCTATGCTCTTTTCGCTCGCATTGGAGCCGCTCGCCTGCATGCTCCGTCAGAAGCATGCAGCAGCTGCATTACGTTTTCGGCAGAGACCACTTTCGGTCTCATTGTATGCAGACGATATGTTATTGTACGTGCGTGAGCCCACCACGTTTCTGCCTGCATTGCTCCGGGAATATGTTAAATTTCAGCGGTTTTCGGGCCTTGGGATCAATTGGGCTAAGTCGGTAGTGTTCCCGCTCACAACTGGCACTAGGGAGGTGGAGTTGGACTTCCCACTAACCTGGACGTCAGAGCCGGTGAAATATCTGGGAGTTTGGCTGCATAAGGATCCAGATAAGGTAATCTCAGAGAACTATGGTCGTGCTATTACGCGTATCATTGAACTGGCTGAGAGATGGGCACGCCTGCCTCTCTCCCTTGCGGACAGGATAGCAGTTCTAAAAATGGCCTTTCTCCCCAAATTGCTCTATCTCTTTGTTAATATTCCTATCAAGTTGAATGTGGCGACGTTTACGACGCTCCAGTCGGCACTACTTACATTTGTGTGGGGTGGGAAGAAACCTAGATGCAGCTGGGACACTGGTTCAGCCCTTCGACCGTGGGGGGTTTGACGCTCCTGACTTTCGGCTATATTACCTATGCGCACAGGCCCAATTTGTGCACTACTGGCATTTCCCGCAACGGTTTCAACCACACACGGCTATTGAAGCAGATGCTGTTTTGCCAATGCCATTACAGGCAGCGACCCTCTCTGGGGGATCGGGGGGTCCCCGGACTGAGATAAATCCGGTGCAGTGCACGGCATGGGCCTGGCGAATGTTAGCGAAACGAGCGCAGCTGCCGTACTTGTATGCTCCTCTGCTGCCTTTGGCCTTGCACCCTGACATGTCTGTGGCATGGGAGAAGTCTGCCCTCCAAGTGCTGGCAAAGGTCGGTATCTCCCGGATGGGGGACCTGTACACGCAAGGCCGGTTTAGGACATTGCAAGCAGTACAAGGGGATGCTGATCGTGGATTCATGTTGGGATTTACCTACGTCCGACAAGCTGTCAGGACTATCTACCCGAACTTCCCGGAGGAACCCACGGCTCTGCGAGCATTGCAGGCGATGCTGGCACGAGAGGATCGTAAGGGCTTAATTACCAGGCTCTATAACGCCTCCTTGCGAGAACGAGACCTTGAAGATTCCCCCTCTTATCTCCGATGGCGAATGGTGCTGGGTTCCACCCTCACGCTCGACATTTGGAAGGAGTGCTGCGACATCACTGGCCGTCTCACGGCGAATTGCAACCTTCGCATAATTCACTTTAAATATCTACACCAATTATATTATACCCCTCTGCAACTCTGTAGGTATGGTCTGCGTGAGTCAGCGAGCTGTGTGCGGTGTTTGCAGGCTGATGCTGATTTTCTGCATGTGGCATGGATGTGTCCAGGTGTCTTCGCATTTTGGTCCAAGGTAACAAAGGTGCTCGCAGATGCTGTGCTGGAACCAGTGGATTGCACTCCTGAGATTTGCCTCCTAGGGTACGTGAAACGTCTCAAGCCTTGCAAGCGACGCATAGTTGCAGTGTCCACATTATTCGCTAAAAGGGCTGTCGCACAGTGCTGGGGTGCTAAAACCATTCCTACGATGAAAAAGTGGCTCCGTGATCTACTTTACTGTAGGGATCAGCTGGGGGTTTATGCGGAAGAACTGCCCGAAGCCTTGCGCCCCAAGGATTTCTGGGCCCCGCTTACTGCATATTTGTTGTCGTAAATTGTGGAAAACTACGCCTCTTACTCTGTATGCCACAGCGGATATACTATGATAGCTCCGCCATTGACCTTGGCTTTTTTTCGCTACCACATATGTGTCTCCTTACAATGTACAGGATATATCTAAGTGCGTAATGTCTTGTGATCTGCTCTACCTGGGTTTGGGTGGGGGAGACTTGTTCTGGGAGGGTGGTGGGGGGGTTTTGGTTTCTTGGGTTTGCTGTTTGGTCATCTCTTCATGTTATGATGTAAAATAACGCTTACACTGCTATTTGCTTTTTATGACAAGTGATTGTCCCTTCCATCTGGACCTTTGTGTATCCTTGCTGTAAGCTTTTCAATAAAAAAAAAAAAAAAAAAAACACGACTGGAGCAGCCACCCAGCCCTCACAGACCACAGCGCTACCCACAAACATCACACTATTAATTTGCACCCAGCCTGTATCAGACAGCACTTCAAGCGACACCATTGGTATGAAAGTGCTCTGTAATTCGGCCAGTATTAAGCAGCGTATGTGAATTCGAATCGCCTACCTAGTCAGTGATCATTCTGAAAATCTGACCTGGTTCACACCAGAGTGGACCCCGTTTCAGGGGGAGCTTTGACAAACCTGTTCGTGGAGAAAGCAGGAAGCATTGAAAATAATTTCACTGTCCCCAGTGATCAAGAAAGGACTGAGTGAAAAGGAAGGAGCGATAATGTGGAGAAGTGTGGCTCAATGGTTAGAGCGGCAGACCCTGATGCAGAGATCTGGCCCGGGACCAGGGTTCAATTCCCGCCTCGGCGGGTCTTGGGCTCAATTTCCTCGGACCTGATAATTCTCGCCTCAGTGCCTATTCTAATCATGGGTCCCACTCTGCAACTCTGGGCAATAGCTTGCTTAATCTCCACAACGGCCCCAACAGCGCTGGGATGCCTGGCTTCACCCTGGGGGTGCCCAGGAGTGGACATTTCACAGGGAAAAGCCAGGAAGGGTTCCACAGCGGTATGCGTACAGCGCCTGGACACCCCTTTGGGGGTATGGGTGCGCTTTACAAGTACAAATTTCATTTCATTCATTTCATTTCATAATGTAATCCTGCAACATAGAAACCATGTGGTTAAAGAGCCATCAAGGAGGAGTTTTTCTGAGTTCCAGTTATTTTCAAGGTCCTTGAAAGAAGACGGTGTGTTTCAAGCTCTAGAACCCAACATGAGTAGCTCTGTTTGCTTCTTTTGACAGTGCCTAAGGTGAACACTTAGTTTGGGCCTCTAGGTGCCTGTACAAGATCAAGGCGGAGGAGTTCTGAAAGGAAAGATGACCAAAGGCCAATTGTGAGAGCCGCTTCATTGTCCTGTCTGGAGGTACCATGAAGGCTAATTACCTGGGAAAGGGGGTGCTTCCTAATGTTACTTGATAAGAAATGGCTAAGAACAAATAAGGGTTTCCTAAAAATATTTATCACAGCCGTTGCCGCACGTCATAGATCATATTTAGGGCTGGGATCACTAAAACATCATGAGCAAGACATTCAGAAGTAAATTTATTTTTGTATTGCTTGGAACCATATGCCAGGATGCCCTGCCAAAGAGGTCTCCATTTGTAGGTGAAAATCCAAAAGATATTGCAGTAGCGGTTTAATAAAGGGGACCGTGCGTAAAAAACTTGAGCCTTTGAGTTCTTGGTTTCAGTCTAAAGGCTGGAAACCATATGTTCTACCATGTGCTAGTGAGTTTGATGAGGGGTTAAGCCAGAAGAACTTTCTGGACCGGAGAGTGTTGGTTCAGGACATGTAGTTTTTGTCTCACCACAGAGTGTTTTGCCACAGAGTGCCCCCGGGGAGCCTTTACCTGGCATGCAAGGGCTTTGCCCATGGAGGGCTTTGATAGGCTGGCGATGGCTTTGGAGGGAATGTGTCTGGAACAGTGAACCAGAGCAGGTTACCAAAGGAAGCTGGATGAGCAAAGTAGACTTAATGTGGTGTAAGAGTAAACTTTTACAGCGGGCCACAGTGGAAGCTGTGTATGAGAACAACACAGCTGCTTGCTACTTTTGTTTCCAAACGGACAGCTCTGTTTGCACAAAATATGAACTCTGCTGTAGTAAATCTAGTCCTTGGACTACTGCGATGTGACAGGAAAGTCTGTGAAAGTGAAACACTTTCAATGACAGCAAAAGGGAGTTTAAAAGGCCCCGGTAGTATGAGGGACGTGGGTGTAAATAAGTGCCGTGCTTTCTCTCAGTTTTGTCGTCATGATGGGAGCAGCACCTTTTGCGATTAAATGATGTTTGACTAAGGCCTAGTTAGAGTTGAGTCTTTTCTTACAAGGCGAATAACAGAGTTGTTTGGCCTGGCTTTAGCCAGAACGCCGTGTCTTTATGTGCCTAACAAACACTGCATGGCAAGTTAATGTGCCGTCCACGGTATTGTACAATCCATTGATGGAATAGGTACTTGCCAGTGCGTGGGCATCCTCAAAAGGCAACTGAACTTGCTGCAGATGGTTCAGAATGCAAACGTGTGGGGCTGCGGTTCAAACAGGAAGCCCCACGCCCTTCAAAGCTTTCCAGAATCCCATTTCCCGGGCATACTGAAATGTGGATGTGTCTTGTACTTTTTAAGCTGTTTGCATAGCTGTGCTAACTTGATTGAGCACCAGGTATTCTCAGGATTGCTGCTCTTTTACTGTCAGAAAAAGGATCGTACATCCCCCATGGTGAAGGCAGGTATGTTCGCAAGGCCGCCTTGGTAGGGCACGGTGTGGCAGACGGTGTATACAAGCTTATCTTACTTCTTTCCGAATAAGGAAAACTGGACAGCTTTCTAGAAGCCTTGGTATTACTGGCTTTTCAAAGAGTAATGACGAATGGTACCCACCAACAAACGTGGTTACAAATGGCGCACTCCAGTAATGCACAAGTTACTAACTTGTGTAACGATATATCTGTAAGAGACAGTAGTTAGTGACAGATTCCTTACCTTAGAATATCCCCAGGCGTCAGGCTGGATCCGGAAAGTTTTTTGCGTAGCAGTACCCTTGCGCGTCGGTAGGCGGCGTCGTGCGGCTCCGCGTCCGTCGTCGGCGTCGTGATCGCCGGGATGACGTCGCGGGCAGTACTTAGGCGCCGCCCCTGCGCGCTGACGTCAGTTCTGTACACGACTTTCCGCGCCAGGAACGCAGAGCCATGCAAGAAGCTGACACAGGTGTCTGAAAAATACTAGGGCCCTGAAAGGGATGTCCTTAACCCTAGAAATCAGTTCGCAGAACGGGGAGGATGGGTGGGCGGTAGGAATCTGTCACTAACTACTGTCTCTTACAGATATATCGTTACACAAGTTAGTAACTTGTGCATCTGAAAGAGACACGTTAGTGACAGATTCCTTACCTTAGAATAGATACCCCAGCAATACCAACCCCGGTGGTGGGTCTGCGAACAAAGATCAGACAAGGAAGTCCTGGTGGACAGAACGGCCAAAGAAGCCGTCCCTCCGGACCTGACTGTCAAGGCAGTAATGCTTTGTAAACGTGTGCAGCGAGGCCCACGTAGCTGCCTGACAGATAACCGGCAGCGGAACACCGCGGCCCAAGGCCGTGGTAGCAGCCGTTGCCCTGGTGGAATGGGCACGCAGCCCAACAGGAGGCTCCTTTTTAGCCAAAGAATAGCAGGTCTTGATGCACAAGGTAACCCAGCGGGAGATGGTCCTCTTGTGCACCGCCCGACCTTTTTGGCGCCCACGTAGCCAACAAAGAGCTGGTCATCCACCCGGAAGTGTTTTGTGCGGTCAATATAGAAGGAGAGCGCACGTTTTGGGTCCAGACGGTGGTGCCTCTCTTCCTCTCTTCCTCTCTGGAAGGATGCGGAGGCGGAAAGAAGGTGGGCAAAGTGATGGTCTGCCCAATGTGGAAAGCAGTAACCACCTTTGGCAAGAAGGACGGACGCGTCCGAAGAACAACCTTGTCTGGATGAACAGACAGAAAGGGAGGTTTACAAGATAGAGCCTGGAGCTCACTCACCCGCCGAGCGGAGGTGATGGCCACCAGAAAGGCTGTCTTCAGAGTCAGAAGACGAAGAGGACAGTTATGTAGAGGCTCAAAGGGAGCGCACATTAAAAAGGTAAGAACCAAGTTCAAGTCCCACTGAGGCATCACAAACGGAACAGGAGGGAAGAGGTGTGTAATGCCTTTTAAGAACCTGTTAACAACAGGGGACTTGAAAAGGGAGGGCTGATCAGGGAGCCTGAGGAAGGCCGAGATAGCACAAAGATAACCCTTGATGGTACCCAGGGCAGAACCCTGTTGGGCCAGAGAGAGAAGGAACAGAAGGACCTCAGAAAGAGGGGCAGAGAGGGGATTCACAGCCTTTGCTGTGCACCATGCCACAAATTTGTTCCACCTGCAGGCGTATACCACCTTAGTGGAGGGACGCCTGGCTGCCAGAATCACATCACAAACTTCGGGAGGCAAGTCGAAAGGAATCAACTGCCGCCGCTCAATCTCCACGCAAGCAGGTGTAGACTGGACAGGTTCGGGTGGAGGACCGTCCCCTGCTGCTGCGACAGAAGATCCTCCCGAAGAGGCAGACGGATCGGGGGATCTACGCTCATATTGAGTAGCTCGGGATACCAAACTCTTCGAGCCCAGTCCGGAGCCACAAGAATGACTTGGGCCCGGTCGTGCCGAATCTTCTTCAACACTCTGGGTAGAAGTGGTATAGGCGGAAAGGCGTACAACAGACCGCAACTCCACTCGTGACGAAAGCGTCGCCGAGCGAGTGCCGCCTTGGAAATTCCAACGCGCAGAACTGATGACATTGCGCGTTCTCTTCGGTGGCGAATAGATCTAACCAAGGCTCTCCCCACTGTAGAAAGAGTCCTTGCGCCACTTCCGAGTGAAGACGCCATTCGTGATCCATCATGCACCTGCGGCTGAGTTCGTCCGCCCTGGCGTTCAGCGAACCTGCCAGGTGTTGAACCATCAGGAACATGCCCTGATGTTCCAGCCATGTCCAGAGGCGCAGAGCCTCCTGACAAAGGGTCCACGACCCCACCCCGCCTTGTTTGTTGCAGTACCACATGGCGGTGGTGTTGTCTGTGAACACCTGCACTACCTTCCCTTTGACAGAGGGAAGGAATGCCTTGAGTGCAAGTCGGATCGCCCGGAGCTCCAGAATGTTGATATGGAGCCGGGACTCCGCCGGAGACCAGAGGCCTCTGATCTCCGCCTCTCCCATGTGACCGCCCCATCCCAGAAGGGACGCGTCCGTCACAACTGTGTGCTCTGGCTGGGGAAGGGAGAGGGTTCTGCCCATGACCCATTGCCGGTTCGAGAGCCACCACTGCAACTGTTTTGCAGTCCCCTCCGAGATCTGGACGTGATCGGACAGGTTGCCCTGGTGCTGCGCCCACTGGAACTTCAGGTCCCACTGCAGAGCCCGCATATGCCATCTGGCATGATTGACCAGCAGGATGCAGGAGGCCATGAGGCCCAGCAGCCTCAGGGTCATCCGTACCGAAACCCAGGATAAAGGCTGAAAGATCGGAATCATAGCCTGAATATCCCGGACTCGCCGTTCGGGAGGATAGGCCCGAAACTGCGTCGTGTCCAGAACTGCTCCGATGAAAAGGAGATGTGGAGAAGGAATCAGATGCGACTTCGGCACATTGATGGAGAACCCCAGCGAGTGCAGGAGTTCGGCCGTAGTCTGGAGGTGGGAGACGACTGCCTGGGACGAGCCCGCCTTCAGCAGCCAGTCGTCGAGGTAGGGGAAGACTGAAACCCCTGCCAGGCGCAGATGAGCTGCGACCACCGCCAACACTTTCGTGAACACCCGAGGGGCACTGGTAAGGCCAAAGGGGAGCACGGTGAACTGAAAATGCTCGGGGCCTACCGTGAACCGAAGGTAACGCCGGTGGGCCGGCAGGACGGGAATGTGGAAATATGCATCCTGCAAGTCCAACGCTACCAACCAGTCTCCAGGGTCGAGGGCAGTCAAGACCTGAGCTAGGGTGAGCATCTTGAACTTCTCCTTCCGGAGGAAGCGATTGACGTTCTGGAGGTCCAAGATAGGACGCATGTCCTCCTTGTCCTTTTTGGGCACCAGGAAGTAGTGGGAGTAGCAACCACGCCCTACTTCTGGGGTCGGAACATGCTCGATGGCCCTCTTGGCCAAGAGGGCCGTGACTTCCTTCTGCAGAAGTACCAAGTGATCCCCTGACATGCGGTGGAATTGAGGTGGCATGGCTGGGGGTGGACTCGAAGGGGAGGGAGTAGCCCCTTCGGACAATGTCCAAGACCCACCTGTCCGAGGTGATGGTACGCCAGTGGGGAAGGTGATGGCGGACCCTGCCCCCTACTGGCGTGCTGTGCACCTGAAAGGAGGGACTAGGAGGGTTTGGAGGCCGCGGACGGGTTGGAGGTGGTGGCCTGACCCGCACGCTGGTTGCCCGATCCGCCACGGCGGAATCCACGTCCTCGGCCACGCGAAGACGCCTGCTGCGCGGGCCGGTGGCTGGGCTGCTGACGTGAAGGGGCGCCCCTACCGTGGCCACGATAGGGGCGAAAAGCAGAAGTCAGCGGAGGGCGTGTAGCAGAAAGGTCCAGACACTTTGCAGTAGCCCGTGAGTCCTTAAAGCGCTCCAACGCATGGTCTGCTTTGGACCCAAAAAGACCGACTCCATCAAAGGGCATGTCCATGAGAGTATTCTGGACATCCCCTGAAAAACCAGTGGTTCTCAGCCAGGCGTGGCGTCGTAGCGCCACCGTCGTTGCAATAGACCTGCCCAGCGAGCGGTATCAAGGCCACATCGAATTGTATATTTGGCCGCATCCCTTCCTTCCGCAATGGCGCGGGAAAGCAGTGTCTGGACCTCCTCAGAACACTGGGGCAAAACATCCGCCACCGAATCCCACAAGGAGTGGGTATATCGGCCCAAAAGGCAAGCGGTGTTGACGGACCGCAAGCCAGCACTGGAGGAAGAAAAACCCTTCTTCCCAAATTGATCCAGGCGTTTGGATTCCCTATCCGGAGGGCGGTAGGGAAGGCGGTTTGGGAAGCGGAGGCTTGGACAACCAAGCTCTCAGGGGTGGGGTGGACAGAGAGAAACAGGGGTCGCCCGGAGCTGGGCGATGGCGTCGGGACACGTTCCTATCCACAGGAGCCCCTGTGTTGGGCTTGGACCAGGTGCCCAAAGAACGTCAGTGAGGGCGTCGTTAAACGGCAGCACAGTCTCCGAAGAGGAGGCTGCCGGCTGAAGCACCTCTGTCAAGAGATTAACCTTGACCGCCACAGCAGGGAGTTGGAGATGTAAGGCTCCAGCTGCCCTACGCAACACCGTTGCAAAATTGGCTCCCTCCTCCGTAGCCACGGGAGGAGACAGCATGCCAGTGTCAGGGGAAGTATCTAGACCACTAGCATCCCCTAGACCCTCTGTCCAGTCCTCATCGTACTGACACTGTTGTGTCAGAGGGTCATCAGACCCCTCCCAGTCCTCCTGGTCCTCCTCAGGTTCAAAATAAGGGGGAGGAGGGACATTTGGGACCCAAGGTCTCATCGGCGCCGGAACCGGCGTCGAGCGACGTCGGTCCGGGTCCATGTCCGGAGCCGGAAGGAACTGGGGAACGACACCGCTTGGAGCCCCAGGCGGCGTCGAGAACGGCACCGGAGACATCGGCGCCGGCGGAGGTGTCGTTAGGTCGACCGGCGTCGATGGGGGTTGTGGAGCCGGGATCGAGGCCGGGGCCGGAGCCGGGATCGAGGCTGGAGGCACGGGCGACGCCGGGGCCGGAGCCGTCGGCGACGCCGGAGCAACCCCATCAGGGCCCGCGGGGCCCGAAGGCGCACCGGAGGGGCCTGAAGGCCCGAAGAGGCGGGCCATGGCCGACAGGAATTCCTGCACTTTGGCCAGATCCGCCCCCGAACCCGGGAAGGGCGGGTATGGTGGGGGCGACTCCACAGGCATGTCCGGGGCCGCGGGGGCGGGGACGGTGCCGGGAGGGGCCTCAGCCGAGTCGCGAGACCGGCGAGGCGAAGTCCTAGAGCGATGATGCTTTTGGACTTCTTGTGTTTTGACTTACCGGATGAAGAAGACTTCGATGCCGACGACCGGTGTGGACTCCGCGATCGACCCCTGGACCTCTCACGCGACCGGGGCTTCCGCGGAGCCGAATGCCGGGCCTCGAGGAGCTTTCGAGACCGCTCTCGCAAAGCTTTCGGGTTGAGGGCCTGGCAGTCGGTACAAGACTCCGTGTCGTGGCCTCGGCCGAGGCAGAAGAGACACTCCCAATGCGGGTCGGTGACGGACATCATCCGAGCACAGGCGCCGCAACGTTTGAAACCGGGCATCCCTACGACACCTTGATAGAAAAACAGTGAAAAAATTCACCAAAAAGTATGGTCAAAAAGTGACCAGGGCACTGCTCTTCCCGGATCTGCGCTTGCTGGCGCGGAAAAAGAAGAACAGAACTGACGTCAGCGCGCAGGGGCGGCGCCTAAGTACTGCCCGCGACGTCATCCCGGCGATGCCGACGACGGACGCGGAGCCGCACGACGCCGCCTACCGACGCGCAAGGGTACTGCTACGCAAAAAACTTTCCGGATCCAGCCTGACGCCTGGGGATATTCTAAGGTAAGGAATCTGTCACTAACGTGTCTCTTTCAGATATGTCCTGCATTGACGAATGGTACTTTCCAATAACAAGTCATGTGTTTACGACTGGTACTCTCCCACAACAAGCCATGTGTTTACGAATGGTACTCTCCAACAAGAAGTTATGTGTTTACGAATGGTACTCTCCAACAACAAGCCATGTGTTTACGAATGGTACTCTCCAACAAGAAGTTATGTGTTTACGAATGGTACTCTCCAACAACAAGCCATGTGTTTACGAATGGTAATCTCCAACAACAAGCCATGTGTTTACGAATGGTACTCTTCAACAACAAGTCATGTGTTTGCGAATGGTACTCTCCAACAACAAGCCATATGTTTACGAATGGTACTCTCCAACAAGTCATGTGTTTACGAATGCTACTCTCCAATAACAAGCCATGTGTTTACGAATGGTACTCTTCAGCAAGCCATGTGTTTACGAATGGTACTCTTCAGCAAGCCATGTGTTTACGAATGCTACTCTCCAACAATAGTTCATGCATGCATTGGTGAATGGTGCTGTCCAGTGGTAGGTCTAACATTTATGGTAATGGTGCGTCCTCAGAGCTAAAGTCCTGGCTCAAGATTAAAGAGCAGAGGAGTGGAATTATTGAGCAAGCTGATGAATTGTGGCCTGCGTACAGGGAGGAGAATTGTTGTGGAACCTGGTACGTTCTAAATCGGACACCATGAGAGAAGGGTGGAAGCTTGTAGATTTTAGCCCAACATATGCAGGCTAGCCATACTGTTCAAATTCATGTATGTATAAATTAGTCCATTTCACCTACAATTATTTATTTAATATTTATGTTTTCTCCTCTATACTTGCCAATAAGTTCATTATCCCTGTTTTTGGCTGCTAGCTGGGTAACTCATTCTTTCACAGACTGTTTAAACTCTAGCTGAAAAACATAATTTCTTGACTCAACATTAGGAGAAGTGATAGGACAGACGAATCAGTCAGTCAAGTGAGGTCTGTGACTGCCAGATCAGTGCCCCACCAAACTTTTCCCCAAATGAATAGTCCCCCACACCTACTGCCTTCCACAAGTAGAGAGCGTATAATTTGTCCAGTGATTATGTAGTACCCTGCATTAATTCGCACATTTACTTGAGAATGCATCGGTGTAGGAGTAATCCATAACCGCACATCACGGACCCTACTAAGGTTTTTTAATAACTGTTGGCTTGCCCTGGGCATGAATTAACAACTACATTTCCTCTTCAACGTTTCTAGATAATCACTCTGCCTGCTCCAGGATGTTTACTTGAGATTGGGCTGCAGGAAAGGAGTCTGATCTTAAATTGGATTTTCCTGAAAAATCTAGCAATTTTGAAAATGATACAATGATGTTGATCTTCCTACTTGATTGCTTGAAAATCATTCCACACATAAATGGGTTGGGGTGGTCCGAGAACCAAGAACCTTGTCTGCCATCTGTACAGTGTAGTGAAGTTACCACTAATCGTTTTGGGTTCTGGAGTAGCGTGCTATTCGCCGAAAAAGCGCTTTGACACCTCTTCAGGGGAAGTAAGCGCTATATAAATGCAATTACAATACAATAATGCAGCTTTCTTCACCGCAGACAGTGTTGACACTGAATGGTACGCGTTACAAGGCATGCGTTTACAACGCAAGTCGTTACAACGACGCGTTGTTACATCGTATGCCATTACAACGCAAGTCGTTACAACGACTTGCTGTAGGGGGGGCGCTGGAGTTTGGAATAGTATAATTTACTATTCCAACTCCAGTGTGTGCAACAGTAGGGAAGGCGTTGAATTGAAAATCCAACACATCCAACACCTTCTGCCCCCTACAGCAAGTCGTCGTAACGACTTGCGTTGTAATGTCATGCGATGTAACAACGCGTTATTGTAGCGACTTGCGTTGTAAACGCATTACGATGTAATGCCTGCGTTGTAATGGATGTTTTCCGTCGGCACTGCACCTGGAATATAAACCATAACACTTCCCATGGTTATCTGCATGGTTCAGGTGGTGCTGAGCTCGAATTCTGATTTCTGATGGCACGCTTCTCTCATCTGAATCTTAGGATTCCTGCATACATGTGGCTTGTAGTTTTTAGGGGCATGGTGGTGAAACCCTGGGAAGATCTGGTGCTTATAGGGACAAACATTCCAAAGCAGGAAGCCTGCGAGCTGCAGCAGTGCTTCTCCCACAGTCTGGTGTCGCCATTTTCAGTTTCTCCACCAAATGTTGCAATTGGTTTTGAAATGTGAGGATTTTCCATTACACCCCAACTGCAAACCAGGGCCTTTCCTTTGGAAGTGGGACCTGCATTGGCCAGCTTGGCATTGTAAGTAGCGATTGATTCCTGTTTTGCATTCTAAAAAAGAAAGTGCAGGTTCCAGACTGGCCTGAGCTGCGCTTGCTCCTGTTGCCATGGGTGTCTTTATTTTGTTAAATAATGCTGGACTTGGATTTTCCTGGTAAGCCTGAGCTCTCGGATAATCCCTCTGTTCTGGAATGGATCCTGCCGCCTCGTTGTTGCCAGGAATACCTAATTAATTTGAATTGAGTCTCACAAGATTTTTCACTGCAAAATTTTTCTGTTCATGGCAATTTATTGATACTGATTAGCTAAAATTTTCTCTGGAACTTTTTGTGCACTTGCAGGAGCGTCTTCGAGTAGGATCAGATCTCGCTGACTATTTTTTCACTAAACCGTAGCCAAATCCTAACCAACTCCAGAAACTAGCAAACTTTTTTTGCACGGATCAACCCCCTTAAAATGCACCATAAATTACAATATTCTTAAAGTTCAGTGAAGTCACATGTGTTTTACCTGTTTGCACCGGGAAGCAAGCATTGGCAAAGCCAATAGGTCTTGCTTATGCAAGAGCTATTGACTTTGCCGATATGTTTTAGCCATGTTGTACACCAGCATGACTGCTTTTCAGCATGGCTAAAAGTTAGTGGGCTTAAGGAGAGTGGTGTGGAGTGTCGTAAAGTAGAGTGGAGTGTTATGGAGTGGCGTGAAGGGATTGGAAGAGCGGAGAGTGGAGTCGTTTTGAGTAGAGTCGTAGAATGGAGTAGATTGCCATAGAGTGAAGTGACACAGAGTGGAGTAGGGTAGGAGAGCGGAATGGTGTAGATTATTGTAGTATTGAGTGGTGTAGAATGGAGTGGCATAGTGTTAAGAGTGGAGTGGTATGGGGTAATGGGGAGTAGTGTGTGATCGAATAGAGTGGAGTAAAGTGTCACGGAGAGAGTACTTGGTTTTGAACCAAAACTACGAGAATATGTAATTAAATTTCTGATAAATACATAAATTAGTCCACAACAACCTATAAGGGTATATAATCTGACGAGAAAGCTTGAATATCTGAATTTGCAATTTGATAACTTGCTCCCCACGCAGTGCACATTTTGCAGGTTTTTAATAATGATGACAAAAAACTAAGATCAGGGCGTCTATTGGTGGGTAGGTCCTGTGCAAAAACCAAATCAAATCCCCTACGTAACAAGGATATTGCAGACATGCAATTAAAAGGAAAAAGTCAACAGAGGGGAAAGGAAAAAAATCTTCAAGTTGATAGGAGTACTTCAAACACCTATAATGAGGGAGATAATATGTCTGGGAGTAACAATGGGATGGTTAATACTATCGTAACTGCCACAGTTACTAAAATAGCTGATATGGCTGACAAGGTTCAGGTCATAGAATTTCATACTACAAATACAGGTGGTGTATGTGGAGGAGGAGATCCCATAGAATCCCAGAGGCATCCAGTACGGTGCCCTGGGAGTCCAATCGGTTCTCCACTCCATGGGATACTTCCTCGATCTTCCTCATCATCCCCAAAAACGGCAAATGTAATCTCATATAGTACATCACTTACTCCTCACGGAGCCAAAGAAGAGCCCCTTGGTCACTATTTAGTAGAGGATGCTCAAAATAAAGATTTTACTCTTCCCGATCTAGATTTAGAGCTCTGCAGAAGGTATATTTCTCTTGATCCTAGCAAGTTAACGGAACCAGCAAATACTCCAGCAATAGCAGTCCCTATAGGACTAAAACTATTTAGTAGCACCCCATCTAACAAATCAAATAAATCGAATTATTCCCTTCTGCAATCACACCCCTCTTTGACCCCTGACTTAAATATTTGTGATATACAATCGAGCGAATGTGTAAGGAGGGATATATTCGTTTCAGACTCATTAGTGTCCTTAGAACATTTACTATCCTCTATCCTAAAGCTGCTTGAAAAATTTGTAGGAGGTTCGGATTGTGTGTTGGAAACCGTAACTCAAATACTGAAAGTATTGTTACAAAAAAATCTGGAGAAGGAGGTTAATTCAAGAGTATATACTGAACAAATAGAAGTGGAAAAAAATGGAGATAAGGCCTCAGAGAATATATTTGAGAATGTTAGTAATCAATCCATAGGGCCTGATCCGGTTGTCAATTCCCATTTTGATAAGATAGAGAACAAAAATGCGTTGCAAGAGGAGAGTTCTGAACTCTCATTGGAATCCATACTGGCTATTTCTGACTCAGCTCAAAAAGTTAAGGGTTTGGTGGGCGCAGCCAGTAAACTAGATCAGGAAGTATTCCCTATCTTTAAAACGCAGCTAAGCGAAGATAAAGACAACATCTTAGGTGTTTCTCATATGGAAAACAAGAGAAAAGGGAAAAAGGAAACGAATAGAGGGAAAAAGGGGAAATCAAGACGAAGATTCTCTAAAAAGAAGCAAAGGAAAATTCGTTTTAAAGAAAACTTCGAGGTTTCAGTTAGTATGGAGACCTCTTCACAGTCCCTGCAAAATACATCACAAAATATAGAGTTGGTAGATGACACTGTTTCTGTGTACCCTGTGAACACAAATTTGACAACTGAAGCAATGATGATTTGTGAGGTTTCCTCCGCGAATATTGCACACTCTATGAGAGATTGTACAAACACCGAAATAGGGGGGCCCCCTGTATCTACAATACCGGAGCAGCCGAGGCAAACCATCCCTTTTCCATCAGTACTTAACCCCTGGCTATCCCATTTTTTGACACTGAAAATAAGAGAGGTAAACCGGAGATAGCCGGCGTTGAACCCTTTTGGGAAAGTATGGATACACACCAGTTAGTTTTTATTCCTCTGTTTGACACAGATTTAATCTTAAATAGGACTTCACTTCTTAAATGTCTTTTGGAGATTGATAGTTTGAAACTTATCCAAAGTAGTGACATAAGTTTAGTTTCCATTTTAAAAACAGAAGTTGGTTATAAATCGAGGGTGAGGTTTAATTCCAAAATCATTGTAAACCTTATATTACAATGGTCAGAAGGCCTGCAAAGCAGAGGAATTGATGTAATTCCTTACTTTGAGTTACCCCGAAATAGAACCCTCAGTAATAGCCTGCCGTTAACTTACCCACTCTCAGATAATAGATATAGTATGTATGCATCAGAGGAATTAAAAATCTGCATTACAAAAAATGGTCGACAAGTAAAACTTAAAGACGACCCTCCATTGTCCTTTAAATGGAACTCTAAAGAAGAGAGCCCAAAATGGAACTGGTTACCTGGTGTACTATCGAGCATATCTAACAGTAATCATTTACAACAGCCATCTTTCTAGCAATGAACTAAAAATAATATCTTGGAATGCTGCAGGAATAAAGAATAGTAGGGAGAAGTTACAATATCTTTATACGTTAGATGCAAATGTGATTTGCCTTCAGGAAACCTGGTGTACAGAGGATCTGTTATGTAAGGATTTTTTTGTCTTAGACTGCAATGCAACCCCGTCCAGGAGGGGACATGCAAAGGGTGGGGTGGCCTGCCTATTGTCAAATAAAATAAAATGGAATTATGATTATTACAAAGACCCCAGTAATCTCTTCTTGGCAATAACGCTGTATAATTTTGTTAATAACGTAAAAAGTCCCCTACTAATGTTGATAAATGCTTACATTCTGCCGGATGCTTCTTTTGATGTTCTCTTAAAAGCAGTTTTTTCCCACATTAAAAAAGTCAATGAAGTAAATCTTCCCCCAAAAATAATTCTGGTAGGGGATCTGAATTGTAAAATTTCTAATGCTACTTTAGATATATTTCGAAATAAAGAAAAGGAAGAATCCCTGCAGATCCCACAAGCATTATTTCCACAAAATATTAGAACAAGTAAGAGAGGGAAAATTCTTATGGGTGAATTATTGAAGGCTGATGGTATCATAGTAAATGGAAGACTCCCTTCGGATACTCCGGCTACTCTAACTTGCAAATCTTATAGCGGAGAATCTATCTTAGATTACGTAATAGTGGGATTCTCTTCATTCTTTTTATTAAAAGATCTAAAGGTCTCTAATTCCCCCTACAGTGACCACAAAGTACTAACGCTCACTGTAAACTTAAGTTTGCTTTCGCAGGACCCATGGGTATTAAATGGTGAATCCGTTACTTTTTCTAAGAAAACAGGAAGATGTCATTGGGATAGTAAAGCTATCTTGGGCCTTGACAGCGTATTGGAGGTTGCTGTAGAAAATTTGTCCAGTTGGAATGGAATAGAGATCGCCAGTTTCAATGTATTAATGAATAAAGCGATAGAAATCGCAAAGATGTCAAATCGGATGAAAAGTACTAAGGAAGTCCCTAGATCCATCTTGTCGCTTAATCGCGAAATAAACAAATTAGTTAGGGAACAATACTTGCATTATTCTTCGGAAAGATATCACAGATTATTAATATTGAAAAGGAGGAGGTCACGGGTAAAGGTTAAGTTAAGAAAAGAGAGCGAAGATAATATGTGGATTAAATTGAGAGAAGCAGCCTTTAAAGGCCAAGTAAGAACATTTTGGTCTCTCATTGGGGAGGGATGTGGTGCTAGATCTCGTCCACTCCCGGTGGCTATTGAGGAGCAAAAATGGGTCCGCTTTATCCAGGATTTATATGCAGACAATGCAAATGCGATCAAGTATATTGAATTAAAGGAGGACTCCCTTTTGTATGGGTCACCATCTGAAAAAGAAATTGAAAGGGTGATCAGGGGGATGCGTTCCTCCGGGGCGATGGGCCCGGATGAATTACCCATCACAGTGTTAAAACAAAATAGTATACTGTGGAGTAAAATTCCCTACCCAGTATTCAAGTATTGTTATGCAAACAAGATGGTTCCCCCTTCTTGGAAGGGGAGTATTTTAGTTCCTCTGTTCAAGAAGGGAGACCGAAGTGTCCCGCATAACTATCGTCAAATTGCACTTCTTGATGCAGTGGGTAAAGTCTTTGCTAAATGCCTTTTGAGCCAAATTAATGATTGGCTGGATATGGCGAAGATCTTGCCACTGGAACAAACTGGGTTTAGGTCAAAGCACGGAACAATCGATAACTTAACCGCCCTACAGGTAATAATCGAAAAATATGTGAAAGTTAGAGGAGGAAAAGTGTACACAGCCTTTATAGACTTCTCCACAGCATTCGATAAAGTTGATCGTTTTTACTGTGGAGAAAACTGTCGGATCTGGGTATGCCTGTAATTCTTTTGGAGTTAGTCCGTGCTCTTTACTCGGACACTTGGTGTAAAGTCCTGATGGGAGGGGAAAGGCGTCTCTCCCAAACTATCTCTACTGCAAATGGCCTAAAACAAGGATGTTTACTGGCTCCTTTACTCTTCTCTTTATATATTTTTGATCTTCCTCATAATTTGGCGTTAAGTGAGGGCATAGCCCCCTTATTGGGGGGAAAACCGATAGTTTGTTTACTTTATGCAGACATAATAATATTTGACCTAACGCCAAGAGGTTTAAATAATCGTCTACAGGCATTACATAATTTTGCAGAGGCACACTATTTAAAGATTAATATATCAAAAAGTAAAATCATGTGCTTGCATGGAAGAAAAAAATTGCAGTATGGAAGTTTTGTATGGTCGGTGGGTGGCCAAAAACTAGAACTTGTAAAATCGTATGTTTTCCTGGGAAAAACAGTGTGTGGTAATTTAAGTAATAAAGCGTATATAGAAAATAACATTCGTAAAGCTACATCACAAGGGAAAAGCTTGGGCGCCCTTTATAGATCAACTGGGAAAAGACACTTTGCACTATTATTAGAGGTTTTCCGCGTAAAAATCCCTGCGTCTTTGTTGTATGGTATTGAATTGCTTGATATAGAGAAATGGGGTTTCTTAAACACAACAGAAGGAAAAATTTTAAGGAGTTTAGCTTCAGTCAACTCTGCTTGTCCTGTGGCAGCCCTAAGGCTAGAATTTGGCTTAAGAAGTAGCTGGGTACAGGGTCTTGCGCGGATAGTTCGATGGGTTGTAAGTTTGGTAAAGAGTGATCCCGGTTCATTAAGATCCTTAATTAAGAAAGAAGTGTTAGAAAATTTAAAGGAGCAGTCTTTAATCTTTAAAAATTTTAGAATTGCGGCCGCCTTGCTACAATTAGATGAGTTTCTGTTTTTCACCCTATCGCCATATCAATTAAAAGCCACTTTGAAACAGGCCACTTGGGAATTAAGCTTCACTAGGGATAGGGAAGTTCGTATCTTAAAGAAGGGTATTCACCCGGCCATAGAATCTTGTATGATAAATAAGGCACAGGCTTATATTTCGTGGAACCTGCCTCATGGGGTGCGCCAGTTTTGGCTTCTTCTGAGGCAGGGTATCCTTCCTTTAAATAAAACACTGTGTAAATGGTATGGTTCCTCTGAGATTTGTAACTTGTGTAATAACTCTATCCAGGACATTAATCATGTGCTATTTATCTGTCCCGCTGTATTATTATGCAGGCGTAAATGGGTGAGACCAATCTGTTTACAATTATCTATTCTTTCGGCCTCCGCACTAACGTACTCTATTTATGAGCCTCCCAATGAAATGTTCTGTCACAGGATTTTTAATTTTTTTAAGTGCTTTTTAAATCTATATTAATGTATCTAATATGATGTTTGCAATTCTGATTTTACTGGATTTTTATACAGTATTAAGGGCATAAAGGATTGTTATATCTTTTTAAATGCATAAAATATTATGTCTCGTAATTTTGTGATTTTTTACTGTTGATTCTTGCTTATATTTGTAGAAACTTTGTTATACAAATTTTTTGTTTTTGTGTTGCTGGTTTATGTGGATCTCTTCGGAGTTCCAAGATCATAATTAAATAAACTTGATAAACTTGAGTGGCATAGAGCGAGTTGCCTAGAGCGTCATAGAGTGGAGTAGGGTTGTAGAGTGGCATAGAATTGAGTAGAATGTTGTAGAGTGGAGTAGAGCGTCATAGTGTGGGGTATCATAGAGTGGAGTAGTGTGGCTAGACAAGTGGCGTAAAGTACAGTGATGCAGACTAGATTGGTTTACAGTACAGTGGTTTTGAGTAAAGTGGTGTAGAGTGCATTGCGTAGAGTGCAGTGACAGAGTAGAGTGGTGCAGAGTAGAGTGGAGAAGGGCAAGGTCGAGTGCAAAGGTGTAGAGCAGAGTGCAGTGGCGTAGAGTGCAGTGGTGCAGAATAGATTGGCGTGGAGTGATGCAGAGTGTATTGCATTGGTGTAGAGTGCAGTAGAATGGTGTAGAGTTATAGTTGAATGGTGCAGAGTAGAGTACAGTGGTGCAGAGTGTAGTGGTGCAGCATAGATTAGAGTGGGGTGGAGTGATGCAGAGTGGCATGGTGTAGAGTGGCGTAGAGTTGAGTGGTGCAGAGTAAGGTGCAGTGACATAGAGTGCAATAATGTAAAGTGGTATACAGTACAGTGGTGCAGAGCATAGGGGAAAAAAAACCCTAGGCCCCCCACCCCTTGCAAACTACATGGAGGGTCCCCCCTCCAGACTCAGCCAGGAGCTCTCTGGAAAGCAAGCAAATGTGAGTTACAAAGCCAATGGTAAGCAATGGCCGGAATGCATTCCCAGGGAAGCTTTTCAAATGTCCCTAAGATGTCATTAGCGAACAAAACAGCTGCCCTGTCTGGTAGGCTTTGACCTAAAAATGTAGATATCTACTAAACCCTGTTACCCATGCGTATAACTGTCTAGAATATACTAGTGTAGATACCCAAACATCTCCAGATGTGTTATGTTGCAACTCTCTAAGAAAGACAAAATAGTGGATTGTAATTTGATAAATACGGAGAAACGCAGTAAAATTACTGATTTGCACTCCCAACGATTGAATGACTTTGACCAACATATATAATATGATCATGTTCATCATCCTGCAATGTGAAATGCATGACCGAAGGACCTTATTGCCGGTACTGCTCGTTTACTAGTTTATGTAACCAGCTTTTGGGTGTACGGGTTACCTGCAGACCATTAGATGAAATTGTAAGCGTGTCCCCCTTAAGAGCTTCTATTGTGGTAGTGTATGTATGTATATATAATTGATTGACAAAGGCTGCAGGCGCAGCCGTGCGTCTCTTCAGGCGTTGGGTCGAAGGAGGCCCTTTTAAATAAAGAAGCCTTAAACCTGCAATCTTCGAGTGCGTGCCTTCTTCTTGTCAAGGAGTTAGGATTGTTTTGGAGATATATATATATATATATATATATATATATATGTATATATATGTATATATATATATATGTGTATGTGTGTGTATATGTATGTGTATATATATATATATATATATATATATATATATATATATTATCTACTGGCGGTCGCCAGTAGATAGTTATAGTTACAACCTATTATCCATAGGAAATCCGCGACATTCTATTTGAAATAACTCTCTTGCCGGTTGACGTATCTTCGCAAAATTTTCAAACTTTGTGGCCCGCTCCGGTCCGCTCCTACCCTGAAAGTCTCGGGGGGATTCGTCAAGCGGGGGCCGAGAAAAAGGGGGTCCCAAAACGCGTTTTCCCCATGCAATTTTCCATAGGAAACTTTAGACACGGCTACAGCCCGAACTGCTGAACGGAATTACACCAAATTTGGCAAAGAGGTAGTTCTTGGTTCAGAAAGAACCCTTTTTGTTAAATGGTGTAAATCCGTTCAGTAGTTGCTGAGAAAATCAAAAGTAAAAGATAGTGATATCTATGGCCGAGTAGGGTCCGCGTACCCTCCCGATCACGAGCTGCATGTTAATTGGCTGTCAGCTGGCTGTCAACATTCCGATTCAGGAAATGTTGGCAGCCATTTTGTCCCTTGGTAGAACCGAGGGACAGAAACAAGTGCGCAAAGCGCACAAAGGGGGCAGGGTAGAAACACCCTGACCCCCTAGGTTTGCTCAGGGGGTCCCACAAGGACCCCCTGGGCAAAAAAAAAAAAAAAATTTTTTAAACCGGCAGGATGCGCTCGGGGTGCGCGAATCCTGCCGAAAAAAAAATCGAGCGCGGTCTACCGCGCTTCGATTGTATTTTGCCCCCAGGTGGCCCAAGTCCCGGGGGCATGGTGGGGGATAATTTAATGTGTGGGGGCCTCAAAGGGCCCCCAAGCCCCGGGGACCGCCACCCCCGGGGCTTTTTTAAAAATGGTGCGGGAGGGCTCTGAGCCCTCCCGCAGCCCCGAGGACCACCACCTCCCCGGGGCTTTTTTTAATAAATTGAAAAACCTGTGTGGGGGGCTCCAGCCCCCACACGCCCGGGGACCGCCACCTCCCGGGGCACTAAACATTTAAATATGGGGGTCCGTTACGGACCCCAGAGCCCCGGGGACCACCACCTCCCCGGGGCTGTGAACTGAATGGGAGGGGGCCGCGCGGCCCCCTCCTGGAGCCCTTGATGGCCCTGGGGACCACCACCCCCAGGGCCGGCTCCTGCAGTGTCCCGGGGTGCCTACCCCGGGACACTGCTGTTTGCAATGACAGGACGGGAGCCTCGCGGCTCCGTCCTGTCATTGCAAACTGCTTTGGATATTGGAAGAGAGAGCAGGAAACCTGCTCTCTCTTCCAATATCCAAAGCTGATTGCTTTCCACACGGGGAGCTGCATCTTAGCAGCTCCCCATGTGTAAAGCAATGCCGGCTCCCGTAGGACACGGGGAGCCGGCGGGACTGTGGGGGCTTGGGGACCCCCACAGTCCCCAACGAGAGGCCAGGCCCCGGGGGATGGGGTCCCCGGGGCAAGTAGTGGCTCGGGAGGGGGGCCACGCGGCCCCCTCCCCAAAGTTTAAAAAAAAAAAAAAAAAAAATCGAGGCCATGCCCCGGGGATGGGGTCCCCGGGGCCAATACAGGCCCAGGGAAGGGGGGGCCCCTTCCCGTTTTTTTTTAAAAAATAAAAATTTTAAAAAGGGGTAAGGCCCTGGGAGATGGGGTCCCCAGGGCCCAAAAACAGGAAAAAGGAAGGGGGGCCACACAGCCCCCCTTCAGGGGACAAAAAATAATTTTTTTTTTAAAAAACGATCGGGCCCGCAGGCCCCGCCCCCTTCCTTCACCACTCTGCAAACGCGCCCCTGGCGCGTTTGCAGAGGGAGAACGAATCCCCTTGAATACTGGGGGTCCCTGGGGGCCAACTAGCCCACCAGGAACCTCCAGTATGCGCCAGGGGCTGCCTTGCAGAGAGGTGTACAGAGGCCACGCCCCTTTTACACCTCTCTGCAACGCAGCTCTGTGGCGCTTTTGGAGGTATATGGTGGGCTAGTTGGACTCCGGGGACCCTCAGGATTCAAGGGGACTTAATCCCCCAACTTAAAACGCGCCACGGGCGCGTTTGCACAGTGGTGAAGGGAGGGCGGGGCTTCAGGTGACATGTGTGCAAACAGGCCCCGTGGCGCGTTTTAAGATGGGGAATTAAATCCCCTTCAATCCTGAGGGTCCCTGGGGCCAACTAGCCCAACAGGTACATCCAGAAAGCGCCAAGAGCTGCGTTGCAGAGAGGTGTAAAAGGGGTGTGGCCTCTCTACACGTCTCTGCAACGCAGCCCCTGGCGCATATTGGAGGTTCCTGGTGGGCTAGTTGGCCCCTAGGGACCCTCAGGATTCAAGGGGACTTAATCCCCCAACTTAAAACGCGCCACGGGGCGCGTTTGCACAGATGTCACCTCAGGCCCCGCCCCTCCCTTCACCATTGTGCAAATATTCTTCTAAAATCATCCGAAATACGAATTCCGATTTACTCACCTGTTATAAGGAGAAACCTCAGTGCTGCATCTTTCAGCCCAGTACTGGTCCTGAAAAGTAATTTTAACCGTACTTACCAGTAACTTGAATTTCCTTCCATAGGATATCATTGCCTGCTTTTTGCTGAAAAAGTTTCTAAGTGTTGATTTTTGAAACATACAAATATTCCTCTAAAATCAGCCGAAATACGAATTCCGATTTACTCACCTGTTATAAGGAGAGACCTCAGTGCTGTATCTTTCAGCCCAGTACTGGTCCTGAAAAGTAATTTTAACCGTACTTACCAGTAACTTGAATTTCCTTCCATAGGCTAACATTGACTGGTTTCACTTGGAAATTCTTCTAAGTGTGGAGTTTTGGAACTTTATAATATTCCTCTAAAATCAACGAAAGTACGAATTCCAATTTACTCACCTGTTATCAGGAGAGAACCCAGTGCTGCATCTTTTAGCCCAGCACTGACCCTGAAAAGTAATTTTAACCGTACTTACCAGTAACTTATATTTTCTTCCATAGGAATCCATTGTCTGGTTTTCAGCAGAAAAGTTTCAAAGTGTCGATTTTCACAAACTACAAATATTCCTAAAAAATCGCCTGTATGACTTAAACGCATTCTTTCAACTGTTTACAGGAGATGCACCAGTGCTGGATCCAGGATCCAACACTGAGTAAGAAAAAGTAACGATAACAGTTTTTACCTTCTAAGTGAATTTCCTTCCATAGGATAACATTGGTGATTCTATGAGAAAAAGTTTCTAAGTGTCAACTTTTAAAGTACAATAATATTCCTTAAAAATCACGACTGTAACCAAAACGCTTTTACTCAACTGTTTACAGGAGATGTCCCAGGACTGAATCTAGGATCCAGTCCTGTGGTTAGAAAAGTAATCCATAAAGTAACTAATTGCATTTAACTAGAAATTCACATTGAGCTGAATGTTGCATTGTGTTTGAAAATGTGTTGCCCATTGCAACAACTGTAACTACTGTACTTAAAAGTCTATTGCCTATGTGCAAAGTATTTAAACTAAAGTAATTCATTCTGAGAAAGTATTTTTGTAATGTAATGTATAATGTAATTACAATGTAATTTAAAAAATAAAATATGTAAAAAAAAATTGTTTCTAAAAATGTAGTAAATCAGTATGAAAAATTTTTATATAACAATTAATACATTTAAAAATCGTCATTTACAAAACCTTTGAAATTCACTGAAAAAACCGTAGGTTTCAGACATGTTATAGTTACAAATTAGCATTTAAAAAACCTTTGAAATTCACTGAAAAAACCATAGGTTTCAGGGACGTTATAGTTACAAATTAGCATTTAAAAAACCTTTGAAATTCACTGAAAAAACCATAGGTTTTAGGGACAGTTATAGTTAGTTGGACATTGCACTCGTACAAAACCCGTGAAATTCCCCCGTTATAGTTAGTCCAGCTAACTATAACTCGCGCCCCGCAATGCACTGCTGATGACGTCACATATTACATCACTCATGACATGGTCAGTGACATCACTGATGACATCACTGATGACATCTCAAATGACATCACTGATGACATCATCCATGTGATAATTTCATGCATCTTCTCACACCCTAATATAACCTTTGATACACCCACTCTAAATTACAGACTGCCATTCGCAAAACCATAGACACTCCAACACCAATAACTACATACCCACTCACTGATTCTTAGGTCTACGCACACATCCACTCACTCACCCGTACAGTCACTCATACTTACGGTCACTCAGTACAGGACTATCATATGCACTCATACTCCTATATAGACACTCAAACACCGCCACTCATCCATAGAGGTACTCACACACCTAGTCAGTCATGCAAATAATTAAACACACTACCATTTACTCACCTATACAGTTATACACACACCAGCTCACTTACTCATACAAATACTAGCACATTCTTACGCTCTTATACAATCACTGATACAAGCACACACTCATCCATACAGCCACTATCACAATCACTCACTCTCGCTTATAGCTATTTATATACTCCAACACACATATATACTGCCTTTCACATATGTAGTTACTCACACATGTACCACTGGGACATACATTCACTCACTAACACACTCTTACACACACTTACCCACCCATACAGTCTATCACAGATGCACTCTTGAAACCATCCACCCAGTGAATCACCCACTCACACATCTATGCACAGAGTTGCACACACCCCTCCCACACAAACACTCAGGCACCCATACAGATACTCAGACAAGCATTCAATAACTCATATAGACACTCATGTAGCTATTCACAAACACATGCAGCCACTTACACAGCAACAGACAGACGGATACAGACATTCACCCAGTTTAGTCACTAACCCATGCATTCAGTAAGATACGTTAAATCACTCACTTATACAGTCAGTCACGCACCTACTAAATCATCCATACAGACACTTACACACCCACTCATTCTTCAATACGTCTTTTCCTATATATATTAAAAATATTTAAACTTTACAGAAACACAGTCACTGGATGATGTCATCAGTGATGTCATCAGTGATGTCATTTGAGATGACATCACTGATGTCATCAGTGATGTCACTGACCATGTCATGAGTGATGTAATATGTGACGTCATCAGCAGTGCATTGCGGGGGCGCGAGTTATAGTTAGCTGGACTAACTATAACGGGGGAATTTCACGGGTTTTGTACGAGTGCAATGTCCAACTAACTATAACTGTCCCTAAAACCTATGGTTTTTTCAGTGAATTTCAAAGGTTTTTTAAATGCTAATTTGTAACTATAACGTCCCTGAAACCTATGGTTTTTTCAGTGAATATATATATATATGTATATAATTGTGTTTTTTTTTTTTTTTTTTTTTTTTTTTTACAAGTGTAGAAATATTTCTGGTATGTGAATTAATCATTTTGCTGATCCAGTGATTTACCCTAGGTCTAGGTTTTCCATTTATTGTCCTTTGAATTTGTACTCTTGATGGATGCTCCGATGTCTACTAAAGGGATCTATTTTTTGGTGATGCGGTAGACCTTGTTGAGGTCTTGAATCTCTTTCTTGTAGTGTGCTGGTGATTGCTCACTGCTGAATATGCAACCGTTTTGTTGGGGTCCTCGGTGAATTTTATAACGAGAACCTCTGTTGATCCCAGCATCTAAAGGGTACCTCCCATGGAGTAATGGTTGCGCTGCAGCTCCAAATGAATGTTGTTGGAGAGATGCACAGGGTTAAGTGAATACGCGGCTTAGCTGGAGAACAGGCCAGCTTTATTTTCTTCAATGTTGTTGTTCCTTTTGGCTGAAGCCTCATTGTTTATTTCTCCGGCTTGTGTAATGCTAGAACGCATCTGCACATCAGAGGCCCTGCATTGTTGAAGCTGAGAGCGGAGTTTCTGGGCAGGAGTCCCTGAGCCGGTGCCAGCGCCCCATCGTACACAGCACATGGAGACCATGGGGCAGGCTGCTGCCCAAGAGAACACAAACGGGGCTTTGAACAGGTCCTTCAGTCCTCTCCATGAGAGAGAGCTTCGTGCGCTCCCGCACCAGGCCAGATCAGCCTGGTCTTGTATGGCCGCAGCCAAGCACAGAGGACTATTTAAGGTGGAGCGAGAACGACCTTCAGAAACAGGGTAAAGCGGCCTGTCGTCCAATGGAGGACCAGGGAAGGGCAAGGCCCACACACTGAAGGGCTTCCTACAGGAAACAATGTGTTGAGTCCAGCAGGCGTGCGAAAATGCACCCCAGCCACAATACTGAAGCACTTATTCTGGCAGCCAAATTGGCATCAGTCAGGCAAAAATGAACTTTGTTGTGTGGGAACGAGCCCAGTTGCTGACGTAAAAAGGGAGGTGTTAGTAAAATTACGTGCAGTGGCATGGATGTATTCCAAAGCAGCAGTTTTAATTCGTGGTTAGAGCCTGGGGGAGTTATGGCATAACGTTTAATAATAAAACTGCCTCATTGTTGGGGGAAGTCCTGCTTTTATATGTTTTATGACTGGTCCCTTTGCATCTTTCATTAGGAAAAGTAAGTCGCTATGCTCCCCTGACATAGGACCTATATCAGCCATCCTCGCTACAGGTTTGTGTGCCAGGCTGCCCTCTAGCTGCATGGATTTAACCCCCTGTGCTCTGGCATTACTTTTCAATGCCAAAATGGTTTGCGGCGTTAACGTGTTGGAATCTTTTTCTCACTTAAGCACTGGCTGACGTTATCCAGCAGCAAAAAAACACAACTAAATAGTTCCCTCTGAATTGCAAGTTGAATTCCTGGGAACCAGCTCAAACCTACCACAGACATCATTTGGTGTGTGTGACCAGCTCTGCAGCGATCACAAGCACAGAACTGCTGACTGCCATTAGGTTTCACGTGCCGAGCTTTCTGTGCCCACATTCCTTCCTCCCAAAGAGAGTGCATTTAATGACTCTGAGGTTCTCTTCCCAGCAGTTTTTTTTATTTATAAAGTTTTATATAGCGCTGGCTCGACCTGGAGGTATCAGAGCGCTTTACATAAGGATCAGTGCGTTACAGGTTACATAGTTACAGGATCAGCGCGTTACAGGTTACATAGTTACAGCAATTAGATCAATGAATAACGGAGGGAGGAGGGAGGGGGGGAGGAAAAACAGCGGGGTGGGACGAGGAAAACAATGTCAGATGTCCGGCTGGGTAGGTGATGGCCAAGGGGGTGAACCAGAGCCAGACTCCTCTATAGCTGCAAAGAACAGCTCCACCGGGCATCAGCCAAGGTTGCTCGGGCTCCGCAGTAGGTACAAAACAGTTTTGGAATCAGCCCAGGGGGCATCGTCATACCTCCATCAAAAAGCACCGGTCCCGGTATTCCTGGGGAGTGCCGTCCGCCTCGTCTTTCAGCTTACCCCCAGGACACGAGTGGTGGGTGGAGAGGAGGAAGGGACAGTTCCAAGGTCTGAAGAATTCACACAAAGAGCTGACCTGGGAAAACAGCACAGGGATCCCTGAAACCAACGCCCGTACTCCATAGCTGTAACCAGTCTGGATAAGAAGACCAGGGAAGCAGCGCTGGGCTCCCTGAAACCAGAGCCCATTCTCTGTGTATGAAGCTAATCCAGAAACTTGCAAACCCTGGCCTCACTGGAGAGACACTGGCGATCGCCATCTTGAGGAGTGAAATAACTGGCGGATCGTCGCAACTTCAGGAACAGCCCTTTGGTGGGGTTGGCGATCAGGACAGGAGAGGAAGCCTGTGTATCATCGGTGTTCGGGGCTGTTCGGGGGGTCAAAACAAACATGGAGGGAGGCCCTCTGGGGGGTCTGATTCATCACCAGCTCATTGTGGTGCTTCGAGGTAGAATCGGGTTAGTTGTAGGGGAGGACAGATGGGCGGGGGAGAGAGGTCACTCACCCTGGTTTCCCTGTAGGGCCACGGCGTTCACCATCTTGCGGAGTGAAAGCTGTCGGCAAGTCGCCATCTTGAGATTGGCGGATCGTCACCATCTTAAAGGGCGGCCTTCGGTGGTATAGACTATCAAGACAGATGGGTAGTCAGAGTACCATCGGTGACGGGGTTGTTCGGCGGCGTGACGCCGTTCAGGTCCCAGCCGGCATGATCCAGCAATTGTGGGTGTAGCGCGGCAGCAGGGCGCAGATAAAGGTCGAGATGTCTGGGGCTGCGCGACGGCCAGGCGCAGATCACATCACGGTGCTCCGTCAAGCACCGCGAAAAGTGAGGCAGCCAAACCACCGGGAAAGGACGTGGCAGCGGTCGGAGTGGTGGGAGAGCCCAGGTCCAGCAAGGCCAGGTGTTGCTCGGCGGCAGGTCGTAGATCGGTTCACGGAGCTCCGTTGTTCAATCAACCGGGCATCCGACCGAGGCCAAACACTTCGGGGTCTCACAGCGCCAGCGATGCTGCAGAGAAGGCGACAAGATGAGGCACGCCCAGCCTACGGTTCCCATCCCAAGTTATATACATGGAGATGGGTCATTGCTAAAAGTAAACAGGAAAGAGCGACCACATGCAGTTGTTGGATTGAAATGTCATATCTGTCCATGAAGAGGTCAAGAAGATAAACAGCAAGATGGCGTGCAGCAGGACATAGCTTGAATCGATTGCTCACAATGGCAATCAGATCTGCAAAATACCGTCTTAAATTCAACTGTGGAGATTGTCCTTTGTAAGATGGTAGTTTCAGCTCCTTATAGTGAAGCGCCTGGTGGATGTCCGCAGCCAGCAGTAAACCAGGGGTACTCAAAGTATGGCCTGGGGGCTGCTCGCATGGGTCCCTCGTGGTAAGCAGTCGCATTCTGCGGGTATTAACCAGGTTGGCCACTAACTGAAGGATAATCGACAAACAAGCAGGCTGTACAGCCTGGAGGGGCCCTGCTGTGATGTCCTTCTCACTGTGGCCAAAGGATGTAAGGAGTTGCTTGTGGAGTGGTCAGCGTCTTAACCTTAGCAGTCAGGGCACTCGGCCATACACCCCACCTGAGCCCCATCTAACTCTGTGCCAGATACTAGGGACATGTTAGGTAACTTGTCCACAGTTTATTATGAATACAAACCGATCATCTCAAGTGGGCGGGAAGATCATTGGCAGGCAAATCTGCATTTTGATTTCACAGATCTTAAACTCGTAGTCCTTTTCATGCTTTTGATATGAGGTGTCTTTGCTGCTGCCTTTTTTTTGCAGTTTTTTTTTTTGCAGTTTTTTTTTTTGCAGTTTTTTTTTTTGCAGTTTTTTTTATAGCGCAAACTCGACCCGTAGGTATCGGAGCGCGTTACATGAGCACCAGTTACATTACACAAGGACACATTCATTTTTGGTAAGCACGGAGTGATTAAGTAATTTGCCCAAAATCACAGGATGTTGAGCAAGCGCCGGTACTCGAACCTCACTCTCCAGCTCAAAAGTTGGGAGCTCTGGCCTTTACAACACATCCTCTCCCTAACCTTTCGTGCCCCACATGCCTGGCTTCAACTTGCTACCATTTGTGAGCAGGGCCGGACTGAGAACCGAATCCGGCCCTGGCACACTGCTCGGCCAGCCCCCCCTGGGGGGAGGTGGGGCGTGCGGACGAGCTGTTTGCTAGGGCCGGTTTCGGCCGATTTTGTTACAGGGGGCCAATATTTCTGGCCCCGGTAACAAAATCCGGCCCCCACCCTGGCGGCCCACGGGGGAAAAGCGCGGTGCCCGCTACGGCCAGTCCGGCCATGTTTGTGAGCCAGGTCTCTTTACCTGGCCCCTTTGGCCAATATTTTTTGGGCTGCAAGCGCCGAGTCTGCATTACGTGTTACCCCTTTTTAGGTCGAGCCTGGGCAGCGCACGCGCTGCTCTGCGAGGCATGCTGTATTCAGGTTGGGACTTGAAACTCCACCCACTCTTCACCCATACTTTTCATTGGCTTGTATCATTGTCCACTGTAAACTGTGGCTGTTCATTGGCCAATATGCTTAGTAGTCCCTCCTTAGCACTGCCTTGTCTAATTTTGTAACCTCCCATGGGGACACCCCCGTTACATGTGTTATTACTTGGTAGGTTTTAGTTATAGCCTCCGAGCACTATTTTCTCAAATAGCTATGTCCTGGCTGCTGTTGCAGGAAGGACACGCTATCTCCAAGCGCTTTTTAAAATTTTTATAGCACGAAGCATTTGCAATGCAATAGGTCTCGCATTTGCGAGAGTTTAAGCTATTGGCTTTGTAAATGACTTTGCATTTTATGTATCTGTTTTAAAAACAACACATAAATAAAAGGCATTGTCATTTGCAATGCCAATAGCTCAAACTCTCGCAAATGGGAGACCTATTGCATTGTAAATGCCTGTTCTTAACGCTGCTAGCCATGCCGTCTGGCATCCCAGAGTCTGCAGAGTATCAATCGTGCCCCTTTTCGCCCTGGATTTGACATTTTTCGTGGTTCTCTACAGCCAAACTGCTAAGGGGTTTTGGCCACTTTGTAGCTCTCCCTCCGTGATCGCCCACACAACCCAGAGCTCACCATATGTTGTCCATGAACATCTGCATGCCTACCCAAAAGAGATGTACACAATCGAAACCTAGGTTTTTGCAAATCTCTGCATTTTGATATTCAGCTTCCTCCAAGATGTCTCCACTGCGCTATACGATAGTGCCCTCTCCGTTTGAATTGTGGGATCATCTCTGACCACACGACCTGAGCGGGGCGCACAACCTTCCTATCCTGTTTAAGACTTTTTTCATGGCTTCCAGCAGTCGCCCTCTGCCCAGTGTTACCAAGTTGTTCCCCCCCCAGGTGAATCACCAGGATGTCTGATCTACCATTTTAGCCCACAAGCTTCTCCATAGTGGAGTCTAGTTGCCCCATCTAATGCACTGTGTGCTCATCCACCCCATTTTGCTGTCTGTCCAGTGTTTCTTTAAGCCCCTCTGTCCTTCGCCACCCACCTCTGTGTCCTTGCTGCATACGAGTGTCCTATGAAACAGACTTTCATCCTTTGCCTGCCGATGTTTCCGCCTGTTGAGAGAGCGCAGAGGGGTCGGTAGCCAGTCCCATATTCAGTTTGTGCCCCCTCTTATGTAGCCCTTGTGTGACCAAAAGCTGTAAAGAGTTTCTAATGAGGGGTCAGCGTCTTTTTACATTTATATGTTAAAAGGCACTTAAGAGCTGCAGCAGCCCGAAGGTGCCAAACACAGCTTCTGTAACAGCTTCACCTGTGCAGATGCTGATAAGGAGGAATGTCAACATGTTCGGGTGAACATAAACAGGTAAGAAGCCCAGAACTAGGAGGGGGACTGCCCTAAACCCCTTAACTTTGACACATTAAGGTGACTGCCAGTCAAGTGACAGGTGATAAAGTTTGAGATCCCATTTTAAACAGGTTAAGAAGTTCAGCCAATTTCAATGTCCGGGAAAAAAAGTGAAACCCCAAATTGATTTCGGGAATCTATTGGCCACCAATAAGGAATTTGTTAAAAGTTTCATAGTCCCAAACAAATTATTTTTGAACATGATGTAAATGCATTGTCAGAATTTGAGACTAAGTAGTAGTAATGTGTTTGTATAATAGTTATGCCTCACTTCTGCCTCATCTGCCATTTCTCTAGCTGGTAACTAGCAGATATTGCTATTAACCAGTTTGTTAGTGAGTTTACCAAGCTCGGCAGGATGAGTGTGACCTTCACATCTCCACATTTGATGTCAATGAGCATTGACCTCACTGCACCATTTTGCAGGCTAAAGCGTATATTATAGTGTTTAATTCATCAGGGATGTGTGCAGTCCATATTGTCGTTACGTGACCGCTATTTCCCATTTCGAATGAAAACCATGCTACATTATCATCATTTTGTATGAATGAATACCGCACTGGTGCATGTCCTGGGAATATTTCCTTGCTGTGCATTTTATGCACTGAGCCTGATTCAAAGTTCTCACATAAAAACAGATCAGAGACAAAGGCACAGAGGCGAGATATGCCAAAGTTTAAACAGTTTGGTTAAGTAGGAGAGAAATGAATGCAGGTCTGTTTGTGTCAAGATCCATATTTTAGTGAGTCGAGATTGGACACTGTCTCTTTAGGGCTAATAGTCAATGGGTACTCGCCTCAACTCTAATTTTTTGGTCACACATCCACGCAGTGTGTAGCCTGATTCTAAATACTACCAATCTTTGCATAAAACAGATGCAGATGAATAAGTTCACGAAGTGATTGGCCAAGAGTGTACAATTTGGCCACACGGGAAGGCTGGAAATAAAACCATATTCTATTTCCACTGGATCTGATAGAGACTTCTAGTTGTAGATTTCTTACTTTTAGAATTTCCCCCAGGCTTCAGTCTGGATCTAGGGATTTTTCATCAGCAATACCCTGGCGTGTCGGTAGGCGCTCACTACACCACAGCTAGGATGGCTTCAATGGCGAGTTCTAGGAAATGGCCTCCACAGGGATAGGTCACTCTGTTGGGGACCCTGCCCAGACTTTTTAATACCGTGTTTACTACCTACATATTTTGGTAAAGTGAGTAAGCTCAGAATCGAGTCGGATATTCCAGAAGATAAAGGCATAAGGGGAGCAGAATCTTGGGGTCTTTTCTCTTTGCTTTGGGTCAGTAGATCAATAGTCAGCAGAATCCGTGGTGGATGCAGTGGTGCATCACAAGTGTCTGAATATTCTTTTTTTCTTCTGCATTGATCGTCTTTGCAGCAGTAGCAGTCAAAGCTAACTCCAGCAGATTACTGGCTTGCACCTCAAATCATACTCCGCCAATTAACTACTCTGTCACATTTACATCTCTTAAGTAGATTAGGAGCCTGTTTTAGAGGAATGTGCTATGTAGTTAAACTCAAGAAAAGTTGCTCCATTCCTCATTGCACACCCAACCCCACTCGCTCACGTGCAACACCGCCCCTCTTGCCCCCAGCAATTCGGCCCTTTGTCACACTCTGCACTTCACTTTTGGCCCCTGAGAAAATATTGGAGTACCTATGCACTGAACACTAGTTGCTGTAATCTTTTCCAAGAATTGTTTTTAATGTTTGTCTAGTGTTTGAATAATTTAAAATGGTTGCAGGGGCCGGGTTTCAGGGCCATGGACCCTTCAATAGGATTGGTCAGTTTGCAATATTTTAAGTCCTAGAAATCCCAAAAGGTATTTTTCCTTTGCATTTAGGCTCTTGGAGAATAGTTATAGAATGGGGATCTTGCATGGACAGCAACCCACAGGGATTGGGCTGTTCACCTGTGTTTGATTTAACCTGTCGGAGGCTGTGGTCCAGTGTAGAGATTGTTTAAGCAAAAGCCTACAACTAGTTGAGCTGGAGTTTCATCCAGCCCCTGTTAATCCTAAAAATCCACGCTTGCTCGATTTATCTGTGACTCCTGATGTTTCCTGATCTTCACTAACCACTTAGGAAAAGGGAGGGAGAAAACTGTGCGTTCTGTCATGACTGTGATGTCATGTGTGTAACAAAGCGGAATGATGCAGTGACATGACATGGGTTGTTTTGGACATGCTGTCGGATTTGTTGCGTGGATTTTGAAAGAATGATGATGGTGCATGGACGTTATTGTGAATACGTCTAACTGCACAGTATCCCCCATGCACCAGACTGCATCAGAAGATTTTGTGGTAGCAGTGATCCATGCTCTGCTGCATGGCGTTGTGCGACTCTTTGCTGGCACCATATCGCCTTGGAAATGATGGAGTGGAGCCACTTATATGTGCTCATCACGTTGGCGAACTGTAGGTGCAGTCGGTGCATCCGCCTTATCCCATGCTACAAAAAAGTATCTGGACCCAGTTTGGCACCTCCGGGATATGCTAAGGTGATTAATCTTTAGTTAGATCGTTTATCCACCAGAAAGAGCATCATTCATTTTGGGGCTAGTGTACTTGGGCTAGCCTAGCAGTTAATTAGAGTTGGAGGTAGCTTTATGTTTATGTATTGGTTTTGGTGTTGTTAATGTGGCAAAGAATGTATTCTCTCACCATGTGTATGTTCTGCCATTGTAAATGGGGAAGGAAGACAGGGGAAAGTAGCTCAGGAAAAGGCAGTGCCCTCTGGTAGCGGGATTTGCTAGGATTGTGCTTCATCAGGTGTGTTCTTGGACCAGTCGACAAGTGCACTGTATTGAATGCACAGTAGCTTGATGTGCAGAGTTAATTAATATATATATATATATATATATACTCATGTGACCAGTCCTCATTGGTTACAAGTAGTAGGATTAGATTCGAAAGGTATTAGAGACAAAGTGGTATTTGCAAAGGAGTTACTTCTGTCTCACTATTAATGCTCTGGGACGAGGCATTGTCCTGTATAAATGAGAGAATTGTACAGGTGCATGTTATTGGAGAAAGTTGTGCGTACGTACCTTTAATTGGGATGGAAGGATCCGAACGGGCATGTGTTTCGGGTTCAGAGGGCATGAGTTTCCGATGGAGGATGCAGGTGCTTACTTATTTTGGCGCCTAATGATGTTGCCCATGTGTGCTGACAAGCACTGGTGTTAAGAGAGGGAGTTCTAGCCTGCACTGAAGTTTGGATGTTTTGTTTTCATGGCCACAGCTTCACTCTGAATGTAATGGGGTCTGTCATTACCAGGTACTGGAGACAATAAGAGTGGTATATGTGCACCATCCAAGGGGGCATAATGCTGAGTGCAGATTCGGATGGTTTCAGAAGTCTGCCACTTGCTTATGATGGTTTGTCCATTGGGCGTTGTGGAATGCTGGATTGCACTGATGTTCACAAATGGCTATCGGAGTGTGGTTTCCTTTTATACAGATATGTTCTCTTTACGTGAAAGAGAGGAGAGGTGGAAAATGTTCTTATCCTCTGTACAAGAGGGATTGATGTAGTATCTTGGCGTGTCTGTAGAATGTTGCATGTGGATTTTGTGAGTATGTCATGATTCTTGAGTATGCTGGGGTGTGTGTGCTTGCTTTTGATACTACTTGCCACCACATCCAATGACCGTATCTTTTTGAGCTCTGAGTCAGTCTACAGGCTTCCATATTTCCTCTCGAATACAATTCAGGTGGTGTCACTCGCACCTTTCACCTCAGCAGCAGTACTAATGGCGTAAAGATTACTTGGAGATCTTCTCTGATCCCAGTACTGTTTAATGACTATATGTTGACATTGCCAGAGGTAGTATGGTCAATTAGCCCTGAGGCTGTATCTTGTGCAGAGGACACCCAGCTTGTTATCTCCATTTCTAATAAAATTGCTGAAACTCACGCCTTGTGTTTTCTCCACCCTCATGCATCCCTATTGTCTCAAACCAAACTCTGTTAAGATGGAGGTTGTTGGCAAAACAAACCTATCTCTGGTGCAGAGAATACTGGCCTTCGGCACTCATGCTCTCATTGTGTCCAGAATAAACTATGGCAATGCCTAATCTTGTATCTCAACCTCTTTGATGGCTCAGCTGCAAACAGTCCAAAACTCGGCAGTCAATCTAATACTTAATCTTCCCGCGAATATCCATATGTCTTCTGCTGGTTTTATATTGACTCCTGATCCGAAAGAGGGCTGTTTTTAAGGCCCTCTGTCTAGTTCACAGGACACTGAATGGTCATAGCCTCAGTTACCTAATGGAAAAGATCCAAACCTTACTGCTGTAGGTGGAACATGCACTCTGCTAATGTGATCTAGTCTCAGTCACACTGATTCACCGCAGCTGCTATGAGCTCCATTCATTAATCTGTCAAGAGATTAGCTTACCTCTAGTTTCATTACAAACTTAAGACCTAGCTCTTCTCACAGCCATGAATACAATTTTTCCTTTCATTCCTCTGTGCTGTCTTCGCCAGGACTCCCTTCTCTGGGTTACTGAGCGCTTTATAAACCTACATAACATAATATAAGCCTGGCAGTGAATTACCATTGGAGGGAGCTCGGAGCCATGGCAGGAGCTCTGGAGCGGAGGCTGTAACATGGACTAAAGAAGTTAACTCCCTCCCAAGTGATCCAGACTGCTCTATGTGAAGGCACTGCCCTGCAGCTACTGACTCCGTACCATTCCGCCTTAATTTTAGGCAATAATAGATAGTGCAAGTAGGCATGAAAAGCAGCAGAGCTCTGTACTTCGAGCAGTCAAAGTATGTCGATGCAGAGGTATGGTTTAGATCATGTACAGAAGTAAGGCAGATACGTGGTTAAAACGCGTCTAAATGTACAGGAGAGGAGAATGTTTTGGGGTCTTCTGGTGGGTTCAGTCGAGCCTCAGCTAGGGTGGGAGCACAAAGTTTTTTGGTGCGCCGCTGAAGATTTCCAGACTACAGATCAATCTAAAACATTTTCATGAATTGTAGGAAGCAGAGTTGAGCCTTATTTGCAGTAGGATTCTGTGCCACTGTCTTGGGTGTAGACCTAGATGGTTTGTCTTCACGTCTTTTTCTCTTTTGTGGTTTTATTGTTGTAAGAGATTGGCTGCTGGTGTTTCTTGCCAGAGATGGTGAGTGTCTCTGCCAGGAATGCTGCAGATGTTCTCATCATAGTTGTGAATGGATTGTAGGGGGACTGAGACGATTGTGTTGCGTGAGAAGCAATGAAGGACTATCTAGGAGTATAGTGTTACTGTGATCATTTGCCATCACAAAACATTGAGTCAGTTTGGAGACTATTTTGATGGAACCCTGTATACTTTTCAGTACAGCACTGGCACCGTCATTTTGGGGAGACCCATAAACTGGATGGGTCCTTGCTGATCTGATTATGGAAGGTAAGCTTCATGTTTCTTCAGAGGAAAAGCTGAACCACGTCTCTTCTTTCTTTGCAATGTAGGCGTGACTTTCTTCATAAAAGCCAAGTGACTCTGTATTGACTGGACTGAGTTGTGGGGAGTTTGAGATTCTGTGCCAAGAGTCATGAGTGGATGTTTGGTGCGTTTGTGAGCATGGGAAATCTGTGTTTGTGAAGCAGCGTTCTGGGTGTGTGTCTGATACTCCTTTTTGAATGAAGACGGATGATGCTTTCAAGTGGTGGATGGTATCGACCAACAATGCCCATACAAAAAGTGGTCCATCATAATCATCCTGGTGGATGTGGATTTTTTGTTGGCTGCAGGACCTGCCTCCACCCACCCATTGGTTCTGTTTACAGGTTTTCAATTGCTGATGTCACAGCAGGTGATTGTTCGAAGTCAGGTACTCGGTTGAACAAATTGCTGTTGGTTGTTCAAGAATGATGTGAACCATCGGATGGTTTTGTCCTCTAAGCTCAAATGTGCGGTGAACCTGTTAATTATCTGGTTAACAGCATCTTCCAAGGTTGAATCAAGGCGCACCAAGAGATTGGATCCTCCATTGTCCAGAGCGCACCCCTCATCCTTGATGGTGGCTACTTCTGTGCTGCAGCTGGGGACCAATACGCACTGCCAAAGGATAGGAACACAGGGATAAGGAAAGAACTTGTGTGCCATTGGTACGATGTCACAAAAGTGATTTTTATTTATAATAACATTTGAACCAAAATAACATTTTTTACACTTTAGTCTCCAAGGCTGTTATTGACTGATTTAGCAGGGTGTCTTGTCATGCCTCAGAATAAATTTCACATCCTTTAAAAATTCTGCCCTTTGTTTTGCCTTGAGCATCATGTAGAAAAGATATTTGTATCAGGTATGTCACTAACACTGCGCTTGTTAAGCCCTTGCCCTGGCACTTCATTTGTCAGTCTCCATGGGTGTTATCCTGTCCTTGAGACGTCTATTGGCCGAGGGCCCCTTCATTGGTGTTAGTCTTATTACAAGTTTAGTTATATGACATAAATATGTAAACACAGAAAAATATTAAATACGATTGCTGCGAGTTAAACATTTTTTTAAAATGTAAATTTTGTGGTGGTGTATAATCTTTGCGACTATGCAAAATCGATTATTGCACATCAGTTAACTATTTATCAGCCTTGTGGCATACGAGACAGGGATGGAACAAATGTAGTGTGCGGTTTAGGAAACACCCACAGACTTGCCCCTCGCAAAGGCACAAAACACAGCCAGCTATCGTGTCATTAAACGGAACGCTCCAGGCAATGGCAACAATTTATAAGTACACTGTCATCAAAACATAGAGCTCTAAACACTGACAGTAAATCATACACCCGCTGTCATTAATCTGAGAGCTCCAGACACTGGCAGCAAGTCCTAGCCCCACTGTTATTGAAACTGAGAGTTCCAACCACTGGCAGTAAATCAAGTCCCAGCGATCATTGAAACTGAGAGCTCCAAACTCTGGTAGTAAATCATATCCCATCATTAATTGAAACTGAGAGCTCCAAACACTGGCAGTAAATCATATCCCATCATTAATTGAAACTGAGAACTCCAGACACTGGTGTAGTAAATCATGTCCCATCGTTAATTGAAACTGAGAACTCCAGACACTGGCAGTAAATCAAGTCCCAGCAATCATTGAAACTGAGAGCTCCAGACACCGGCAGTAAATCATGTCCCAGCAACCATTGAAAGTGATAGGTCCAAACACTGGCAGTAAATCAAGTCCCAGCAATCATTAAAACCGACAGCTCTAAACACTGGCATTAAATCAAGTCCCAGCAATCATTGAAACTGAGAGCTCCAGACACCGGCAGTAAATCATGTCCCAGCAACCATTGAAAGTGATAGGTCCAAACACTGGCAGTAAATCAAGTCCCAGCAATCATTAAAACCGACAGCTCTAAACACTGGCATTAAATCAAGTCCCAGCAATCATTGAAACTGAGAGCGCCAGGCACTGGCAGTAAATCAAGGCCCAGCAATCATTAAAACCCGAAAGGTCCAAACACTGGCAGTAAATCAAGTCTCAGCAATCATTGAAACAGAGCTCCAGACACCGGCAGTAAATCATGTCCCAGCAACCATTGAAAGTGAGAGCTCCAAAGACTGGCAGTAAATCATGTCCCAGCAATCATTGAAAGTGAGAGCTCCAGACACTGGCATTAAATCATGTCCCAGCAATCATTGAAACCGAAAGGTCCAAACACTGGCAGTAAATCAAGTCCCAGCAATCATTAAAACTGAAAGGTCCAAACACTGGCAGTAAATCAAGTCCCAGCAATCATTGAAAGTGAGAGCTCCAGACACCGGCAGTAAATCATGTCCCAGCAACCATTGAAAGTGAAAGGTCCAAACACTGGCAGTAAATCAATTCCCAGCAATCATTGAAAGTGAGAGCTCCAACCACTGGCAGTAAATCATGTCCAAGCAACCATTAAAACTGAGAGCTCCAAACACTGGCAGTAAATCATGTCCCAGCAATTATTGAAACCGAGAGCTCCAAACACTGGCAGTAAATCATGTCCCAGCAATTATTGAAAATGAGAGCTCCAGACACTGGCATTAAATCATGTCCCAGCAACCGTTGAAACTGAGAGCTCCAGACACTGGCATTAAATCATGTCCCAGCAACCGTTGAAACTGAGAGCTCCAGACATTGACAGTAAATCAAGTCCCAGCAATCATTGAAACTGAGAGCTCCAGACATTGACAGTAAATCATTGTTTATTCCTCTTAGGGTGTCCATACACTGGCTTTCCTGTAGCATGTCCTTATATAGGCACAATTCGCCCTGCCCTTATATAGGCATAAAATCCCAGACCTTATTTAGGCATTAAACCGTGCACTCCAAATACAGGCATGGTCTCCGACATCCGTCCACCCTAACGTCACCACGAGTTCTTGAAGAACAGACCCTTAGGCTTCGGGAGTTTCCCTAGCACAGGACTATTGATTTCTTCAAGGACTCATCTATTGTGCATGAACCATTATACCTTAGGGGTTCATTCATGACGTCTTCTGCTGTCCAATTCGCGTCAATGCTAACATTCTGAGGTACCTCTCAGGTATAAATATACCTTCCCTAGCCCTTGTAAACTAGAGGAGACCTCGACTTCAGAGGAGCCCATTTCCCGGCCTGACGCACTGAGAAGACGCTGTCATCCCTGCACGCAGAGAGTCCAGCTTCCAGTGATCTGACTTCCCTTGCGGGGTGTTGGAGTTCGAATCTGGCAAGAGATTCCTACCTCTCATTCTTAAGGTATGGAGCTGACTAGAACCTAGAGGGACTCTAGGCATACTAGACTTAACATACTCTTAGTATACCATAGTAAGGAATACTTCACCTACTTCATTCCTCTCCCTACACCTAGGTTAGGTTAGGTACATTGGGGTAGAACTAGCTTAGCAACGCATCGTATGAGTACTCGCATTTTTAGTCTGTTATTTATGCAAATGAATATCTACTAAAGATCATGCTAGCGCAGTATTATTTATTTCTACTGCTTACGCTGTACATTATTTATCTTGCATACTGTCTTGTGATCATAACAGCACATTTAACTTACACGAGAAACAAGACTGTTCAATAAATCTTTTATTGAAACGCCTGTCTATTCTTTCTGTGTAACTTTGAGGAAAACTAAGCATGCACGATTGAGCTGAGTGAAATAGTTATCTATTGTTTCCACGACTCTGGGACACGTTCTAATTCTAAAGGGAAACAAAGTTGTCATGTTTTGCGGCTGCCAGAAACTACTCCCTTCTTGTTAACCAAGGAGTTTCTAGTGGCCTCTGAGCTAGCTGGCACAAGTAATTAAGTTTAATATACTCGATAGGGACATACTGACCTTAGTCCTATGTCAAACCTATAGGGGATATTATTCCAATGCGCAGAGCCTATTAGGGAAATAGGAGCTACACTACATGGCGCCCAACGTTTGGTAAGGCAGTAATTTAACGCTAGATACTGAGTAACTCAGCCGTGCTTTTCTCTCAGAGACCCCTACCCATATACTCCAAAAGACGTCTGGAGTGGGCAGGGTTAAGTATCCACCACGGCTACATAGGGAAACACCCTATATATTAGCTGTTTGGTTTGCTCAACGTTGAAGGATACAGTGTTCCAAAATATTGTGTACCTTATCTTTGTTTCCTTGAAACTTGTTCTACATTTTTTCAAAAACAAAAAACACAAAATGCCTGGCTCCGACACTGAGACCGGAAACGGTGGAGCTGCGGATCAGCCAGCTGCAACAGCTTATAATATCACAGGTTTTATTGAAACCGAGGAGGGTGTTATAGACATCCCTCAAAACTTAAGAAGAGCCATCACTCTAAAACTTATAAAACACGGTCTGCCACCAAGAGGTGGTAGAGCAGTTTTTGTGATAGAGGCACACGAATCCTTTCAGACAGAGGTATTCTATTCATGGGTAATATTTCCTGAATCAAATTCAGTAACACACACGTTTCACTTCTACAAAGAAGATGATCCACCAGAGGAATATATTCCTTTCGAGGATATAGAAATTCCATTAACATACCAAGAGCATCAGCTCTGGTTTAAAGGCGCCCTAAAACATCACAGAAACATTACCAGGCTCGGTCCACTAGGTGCACCAGGAGCAACATGGCCGATTCTAGCCGGCTATACACCTCATCCCGACATTGAAGAAATGTCAGACGAGGAACTACTTGTTCAACTACAAGAAATAATAAAAATCTACAGACAACTGGTCCAATATGTCATGCGGACTTTCACAGTCCAGCAACCACTGACACTTCCAAATCAAACTCCTCAACATGGGAATACACTAAAAATTACACCACAGACTCTCTACGCAGTCGTGGGTAAAATGCCCACAAAACGTGAGCAAATTCCATTCTGGATAGCTCAAAAAATTACTCAAATCGAAGCAGTATTTCCAAATACTAGCCCGTATGAGAAACATAGAATCCTAACAATCAGTTTACCGATGGGGATCACACCACAACTGGAAGACTGCACCACTTGGGGCTCAGTCTTTGCTGCCATCTATACTAAAACACATGGTATTCCGTCAATTGTGGTAATCCCAGATGTCCTGAAACAAATTCAAAACGAATACGGGGCAGAGCCTGCTCTAAATTTAGGTATGAAATTACTGAAAAATTTCGACCAGGTCTCAACAATAATATTATCTAATATTAAAGGGGAGGCAGCAGCAGTGGCGATCCGCCAAAAATTAAGGGAATTCGATGTTACAGAACATCAAACTGAACTACCCAGAATAATTGAACAATCTTATGCAGAATTAGGCAGAGATAGTTTGGGTGGAAGACCAGTGAAGCCGAAACTATCTGAAAGTCCTGAGAAGGACTCAATTAAACAAACTCCTACATCTTCTAAAAAGAAGTGGGAGACTAATAAACAAAATTCAAACGAGAAATGTTCTCAATCCCGAGGTAGGTCTCCTCAAAAGGAGCCCTCTGAAAGGAGGTATAACCTCAGGACTAGGGATAAATTGAGAAAACCTGACGGGTATCAAGATACTGATACACGTTCCTCTCGTCCCTTTCAGATCTCATCACAGACTTCGGAAAGAAGAGGACGGTCAGAACATAGAGAAGAACGCGTAAAATCCAAAGAAGAAAAACACGCTACGAAAAACAAAACAAAACCTCAATTCTCCAAAAAGAAAGTAGCAAGTCTGAAGATCAGACATGCCGAGAATACTGAGAAAACAACTCAAGAACGGAGAATGGGCTCAGACAATGCTGGACAGTGCAGCAGAAGTCACAATAGCTCGCCAGAACCTGAAGGAACTTCTGGAGATAGTGGACTTGAATGAGTACATTACAGTTGAGACTGTAGACACCAGGGTTAGTACTCCACAAAAGTTATATGAAATAACACTCCGGATGGAGGGAGACATACCTAGACAGGTGAAAGCACTTTTTGGGAAAGACTATCAAGGGGCTATGACATACTTCTAGCAGAAAAAGACTGGCCACCACAATTTGTCAGGGAGTGCCCACACGGCGAGGACATTATTATGCCTGCCTTCTCCAACCATATTCCAATTCACCTAAAATATACATATGCCAGGAAATGGGCAGTAGCCCAGGCCCCAGCATTATATAAAAATCATGTAGGATGGGATGAGGACTCACCTCATCATAAAATACATCTGAAACATGAACCAACTGCACAAAGGCAGTATCCAATAAAGCAAGAAGCTAAAAAACAGGTCAGGGAGATCTTAGATCAACTTGAATACCAAGGGGTGATTGAAACATGCACCTCCTCAATGAACAATCCTTTGTTTCCTGTCTCCAAACCAGACAATACATATCGTCTAGTTTTGGATTACAGACACCTAAACACTTGTTCTAAAACCTTTGCAGTGCAAAATGCACATAGCACAGCATTAATGAATAACATTGTGCGTAAAAAATACAAAACAACATTAGACATCTCAAATGGTTTCTTTTGTCAAAACATAGCACCTGAAAGCAGTTACTTAACAGCATTCTCCATAATGGGGACCCAGCATCAATTTTGTCGACTCCCACAAGGGTTCAAGAACAGCCCAGGTTTATTCTCAGCGAGGGTAACGGAGTTACTACAAATTTATGACAATGAGGCATTGTCCTATGTCGATGACATCTATCTGACAGACGATGACCTGGACAAACACTTGAACAGGGTGAGCACCATTATACTGGGCTTCGCCTCTGAGGGCTACAAGTTCAACTTTAAAAGTCCCGAATTTCCCATCTCAATGTCCTATTTCTAGGATATGAGCTTTCAAGTGAAGGCAAGAGCTTGGCAGCTAACTTTTAGAAAAGTGTGCGCTGCTCCAACCTCCAAAAACGCTAAAAAACTTACAATCCATCCTGGGTTTCCTAAACTTTGGTAGAACTTACATTCTAAACTACGCAGAAAGGGTTAAACCTCTATATGCATTAATCAAACCTGATTTTTCAATCAAGAATTGGACACAAGAACACACAGAAATCTTGCTTCACTACAGGCTAACATGTTAGCAACATATCACTTACAAACACGCGTAAGTCAACGCAATTTGGTGATCTGAATAATTTCGGGTCAATGCGGATTCACCTACTTGACCTTCAATGAGGGTGAGAAAATACCAATTGCATACAAATCTCATTTGTACACAAGCGGAAATGCGCTTCAGTTCAACTGAAAAAATTCTAACAGCAGTTCAAACCGCTGTAGCAAAAGAAAGAGCCTTAGCCCAAGGGAAACGCATTATTGTCGTAACCCCAGTACCAGCTTTAGAAGCGGTCACAAAAGCAAGCATTCCAAATGCTAAAGCATTACATCCAAGATGGATACAATGGGTTAATTCTCTTGCTGCAACAGATGTTGAATATGTTTTTGATCCAGATTTAAAAACACAAGCATTCCTGCAATATGAACAAGAATGTCCTCTGCCCACTGAGATTCTGCCTCTCGATCAGTACGAATTCATAATTTACACTGACGGATCCGCACAACCCGCAACCGGGATAAAGCAAGCTTACAGTGCAGCATGTGCAATCGTTAAAGGTCGCATGCGAGATGGCATCTTCAGACCTATGGTCACAAAAACCCAGTCTCTAGGAGATTGTACAGCTCAGCGAGCTGAACTACAAGCATTCAAACTGGCACTTGAAAGTACAGATCGAGAATTCCCCACACTGATAGTGTGCGATTCCTTTTACTGTGTTCAATAATGAATATATACAAAACTGGCTTGAAAATGGTTTCAAAGATGCGAAATGTGGCACAATAAAGCACAGAATGCTTTGGGAACAAGTAGTTCAGTCAAAAAACGAACTACCAAAGGCTCACGTGATCCACACACTGAGTCATCAACGTGATGGCGTTCACGTTGCAGGGAATTCATTGGCTGACGAAGCCGCAAAGGGGGCTGTTCAGACGGCTTCCGTAGCTGCGATCACTCGTTCAAAAACAAAAATAGACGGTGAGATAATGTTGGCTGTCAATGCTTCAAGCAAGGGCAGCAGTGCAGCGTTACCAAAAAGTTTCCACTCACGTACTCTTATGTAATTGATGCGAACAACGTTCCTTTTGCTCGAATCCCTGGAGTGGGGGATAGGGTAATTCCAAACATGGAACGTAGAGCAGCCTTAATTTATGAAACACATTTGGGGGAGGGTCTGTCACATCAAGGGATCTCTAAAACAATTTTGACGTTAAAAGAGATGTACTGGTGGCCTGGAATGAATACAGAAATACACATATTCATCAATAACTGCTTAGACTGTAAATTACAGCGAGGAAGCCACCAGGCACCATGCTACGAATGTAGCCGCCCATTTCAGACACCATTGTTAGACAGCATTAGACTATCTACGCGCCTGCGTCCTACTGGACAAGTGTAATCCCACAAATACTGAATCAAGGTTCCTATGGATATGGCCTCAGCGCTCGGCTGACGCTAGAACTGTTAAAAAAGATTTGCAAGTCTTTATCGGCACATACGCAATAGGCACGCTACAGTCTGACCAGGGCCCTGCGTTTAGCTCTCGGGCTTACAAAGAAGCCATGGCCAGTCTGGGCGTTGCATTGCGGTACTCCTCTCCATTCCATCCTGAGGGAAATTCGGTTGTGGAAAGTAAAAACCGGGACATAAAGCAGTCTATAACAGCTAGGGTATTAGGTTTGGGTGATGGGTGGGTCAAACATCTTTATGGGGTCCAACGCTCATTGAACAACCTGCCAAGAAGTTCTCTAGGGGGGGGTCACTCCATATGAGGTCCTATTTGGGACAAGAATGTGGGTACCAGATCTCGATCACGTAAGCACAGTGGTGGAAAATAAAACGTTTGATATCAAAGATCGTTTGGCTGTTTTACAGGAACTGAATGAGTTAAGAACGAAACAAAGCAACGTATTCCTACAGCCAACCACCACTGGGGAAAAACCGGCGGTCCCAGCAAGGCCTGTCTGGATTCCAAAAGTTGGGGATCTAGTCAGAGAAAAGAAGGAATTTGGACCTTCTTACAGACAACCAGTACCTGTCCTAGCAGTTCAAGGAACAAGAACAGTACTTCTGCCACCCCTTGCTGGAAGAAAGGAGAAAAGATTTGTGTCCATCGACCTCATCAAACCACAGTATGTGGCCAATACTAAATAGTAGGCCTCGTGGACTCCGACCTAGTAGCAGACGCACTCCTCTCGCTACTATCCAAGAGGTTCAGACTGAAAGACTGATAACAATCGAGAATTCAGCTGTAACAGATGAAGGACTAAGCAACAATGCAATGGAACTCATCCCTCTTGAAAACCAAGTAACAGTTCATCCAAATACACCTGTCTACACCAATGTAGCGAGTGATCAACTGGTTCCAGCGATTTCTACAAATCCTGATGCAATTCCAACAATTGACAGAACTGCTTCTGGCTATTTCATTAACTTTGATACGTTCTCAGAAGATCCGAGTGAACCTGAAACGACGCCAGCATCATTGAAATTCAAGCAGCAAGTACAAGACTTTCTTCACTTTCTGAAAAAGACTTATTTGGTTTCTCCATGGATCGAACTCTGGATTACATCTGGACTTTTTGTTTTCCTGCTCCGGCTAGCTTTGGTTACAACTGTGAGCGTGCTTATAAGTGGCAGATACATCCATGTGAATACTGAAGGAAAAGACGTGAACGTACTTTTGAAACCTCATAAATCTTCCCATCGTGAAGCAAGAGACTTGTCATCAGTGAACATCACAGCTGTACCTATACAGGATGGTATAGTGTGGGACAAAACAGATTTTGATATCTTCGGCCCGACGGAACAATTGAACATTCCACATTTGTTTAAAATTTCACTAAGTGATCTCATTTTGTCCAGTACCTATTCTGATGATTGGGACTTTGAGACTGTTAACGACATAATGTTTGACCTAGAAAAATCTGCTGCATTTTCTAAAAATGAATATTTAGAGGGTTCATCAGACTATGAAAAGCTGTATTGCTATAACCACTATGGTCATCATTATTTGCATAAATCTGCATACCCTAGAAATGTGTTTATGTTTAACCAATGGGAGCATTGTCCTACACCACCACACGGTAGTTCAAAAACATTTGCTAACAAGTTTCCATATTTTTCAGGGTACAATACATCTGATCCAGAAACGTTTTACTTTAAAAATGTAAACAAAACAGGACTGAAAATTATGTTAACAAATACGAAACAGATTTACTCTGCAACATTTATTGCCCAACTGTCTAGACAGGGTTTCGATTTATGGAAAGACACAATAGACACAACTGTGTGGGGTACTAAAGATTGGCAAGTGCAGGGGATAGAAGCGTTATTTAGAGCCTGTATGATCCCTGAACAAATAATGTTTTTGAATGAAACTGTCCAACAAACATCTTGTCTTGGACTAACCAAGATCAAAGAGATGAAGACACCTTCTGTACCAACACCTGCCAGTGATGATAACACACAGGCAGTGGTGACAGTTGACAATATACTACAACTCAACAGATCTAATCCTGATTGGAAAAAATGGTTGATCTGGCCCACAGACACGAACAACTGTCAGGAAAGATTCCTGAATAAAACTCAGGGCTTTACTATTCATAGGCCAGACCCAAGATACGTCCAAAGACAGCATCCGGGGGTAGTAACAACATACAATGTAGGAAAATTATGCCTCGATTGGCTTCAGAAATCTACACTACAGGATGTGAAACAGCACTTATCCTTACTTAAAGAAGACGCAGACATAAGGGAATTCTTGCTTGGACCAAGAAAACTGCGTCAAAAACGTTTCATATATGCCGGCATTTATGCTGCCTATAATGAAGCATGGAAAGTGTCACAAATGGATGCCGCAGAACGAATACGTGAACTTGATCGTATTAATTTAGAGAAAACCCTCTCTGTGGTCGACAATGGGTTAACAACTTTGTCCTCCAGAATATATTCATTGGATGGCATTGTATCCTCTGCTATCGACATACTAGAACAAGATTTGGCGATGTTACAGCAAGGCCAATCTCAATTACGTTCTATTGTGCTATTAAGCTGGACGCTGCAATCTTTGCGTGCGGGCTATGTGCCTTGGCGTTTCATCAACACATCGGCTCTGTTTGCAGAATACAATCTAACTGATAAACAGATCGAACCGGCACAAAGAGGAGCAAAGTATACAGTGCTGAGCATTGAAAAACTGGAAATGTTACCATTCACAGTGGCAGAAAAACCAGCTACAGAATGGCTCATTCATGGCAAAATCACATTACCTGTGACTACTTTTCAGTTTCAGTATTGCCTCAAACAAATGCAAGCAGGCAAATATGAAAGGTTGGGTAAGGAATACATTAAGACATCTTGGGATTTACTGTATACATATAGATGTTGGAGTGGGGATCGTGAAGTGTTTTTGAGCGGTACACACTGTAAACGTGCACTGAGCGGTTCACTTATATGTCAGGACATTTCTTTACACGGGGCTTGTAATGGTTCTGTGGCAAATTTGTCTTGCCATCAGCAGGGTACACCAACTTTTGGACAACTTTCTAATGGGAGTTACCTCATGTTGAATGATCAGAGTTGCTGCGGCATGTTGCCAGGCATCCCAGATCTAGTAACGGTCAACTCCAGGGTCACTTGCTGTATGCAAGTATTGTTTGCCCCAATAGACACAGTCAGGGAGTCGCCTCTATGGCCTTCGCTGAACGTCTCTTTTATAAGATTTGATACTTTGAGCAGAATGAAAGCCATGCTTTTACAGCAAACAGTGCCTTTGACCTCAGCCAAAGAAACCTATGATCTACAAGTAGCAAGGACTTCGGCTGAGATACAGACTTTAATACGTACAAACTGCCCTATACATTTCGTGGAAATGATAGGACGTATCTTTAACATGTCTGATACAACAGGAATTGGCATGTATTTAAGAGCATCTGTTCTGGTCTGTTAGCACCTTTCCAGGCAATACTCTGAATCATCCCGAACTTTGCACAGTCGATGTTTGGTGGCATACCGTTAATTCTAGCACTTGTTGCCGGAATTCTATTTCTCTTCCTGCTATTACGCTATGGCCAGCCTATTCGCAGACATCACTCCGAGCGAAATGGAGAAAGCTCTCCTTGACCGAAAGTGCCGTGAGCGAATAGTACAGCTTTTGGGCATGATTCGTCTACGGGACCTTAATACCACGTGGTTCCTGTCATTCAGACCAATCTGGCAAGATTGCATCTTACCTGTTCTACGATGCCTGCTATGCGGTGAAGAATGCGTGTTGGACACCTGTCTAACATTTCCATCAGCAACGCCAACGGATGTCGATACTCTGCTGGTCCCGATAACGGCCCATGCTCTGTGTTGTCCCCAGAGGCTGCCAATCCTGATGTCAGCATTCATTGAGATCTCACAGACGCTTCCGGCTGCTGCTGAGGTACGATAAAGATCTACAGGCACACAGGTAACAACGGACGCGAACATTGCTGCGGCAACCTATGCTGAAAGCGATGCTTCACATCTCAATCATGCCCAAAAGCTGTACTATTCGCTCACAGCACTTTCGGTCAAGGAGAGCTTTCTCCATTTCGCTCGGAGTGATGTCTGCGAATCGTAACTACAGTCATTAATCTACTAGCGGCAGACACTGGCAGCAAGTGATAACTACAGTCATTAATCTGATCGCTGCAGACACTGGCAGTGAGTCATATCTACAGTCATTAATCTGATAGAGGTAGACACTGGCAGCGAATCGTAACTTGTTTCTGTTCTGCGTTTACCCGATCATCCTCGTGCAGCAGCAGCTGCAGTACAGGGAGGTAGTGAAGGAGTAGTTGATGGTGCAGATGATGACCAGAGTGTCTACAGACAAGGAAGAAGGCTCATCGTAGCACCTTGGTCATGTATCATGAAGGATCTAGCTAGACTCTGGTACTATTGGGGCACTAAGATCAGTGTGTTGTGCTCAAAGCATATAGTAGAGCCCTTGTCCTGCAAGTTGGACTTGGGCGGGTCAGAGCTACTCTTAAGCCAGCACCATTGAGGGAGCTCAGCCATGCCATTCCTCATAGTGGGACCAGTTGTGTTCGAACTCCAGTCGCATTCCTGAGTGCACATTAGTGCTTCTCCACCCTTGTGAGGGGTGGGGGGGAAACCTCTAGCCCTCCACTCACCTTCTGGACTCCATTTGCAGACTGTATGGGTGGGCTTGAAGGGTAAAGGCATTGCTGCAGGCTAGGTGCATGGTTTCCTCTTCAGTGGAAATCGTCCACGGGTTGGAGTAGGCTACAAAGCTCTATCCGCTGACTCACTTCTTTGCACCCATCCTGAAGAAGGAGAACATGGTCGACATGTTTTGGCCAACTCTGTGAATCCCCAGAGTGGCCCAGATCCAGTGGACTTCACTCACTTCAGTTCGCTTTCAGAGGGTTAAGCAGGTATTAGCTTGTAAATGCTGATGCCTGATGGGAGGGAGGGACGGAGGGTAAATTGGCAAGGGCTTTGGGGTGGGGAAGAGGAGAAGGGTCTATACCAGTAACTTGAGGGGCATGTGAACACTATCCATACCTGTAAGTGTGCATGTGGAAGCTTGCTGTACCTGTTGCTACTGCTCATGTGGAATGCCACTTTCGCTGAAATTGGGCACATGGCAGCAGGCAATTAAATGAAACCTGTAAAAGCTGGTTGCATCTGTTTTTGGGCATGTGCACATGGATTATGCTGTTGACTGGGCATGAAGGAATGAACTATGTCTTTTACTGCTCGTCCTTTTGGAAACTGACAGAACAGTTATTGAGTATGTGGAAACTGGTGGTGCCTTTGACTGAATGGCTCGTGGGAGCAGAGAGTTCCTGTTAGTATGCAGCAGTGACTGGCTTTCTCTGTTGCCAGTGAAAATGTACGAGCTGCTATACTTGCCACGTGGAGCCCAGCAGTCTCTGGCGCATGGCATCATCAGCTAAGTGATGTGTATGGACTGAGCAAGGGTTCCAACTCCATGCAGCTTCTGAAGCATGGCATCATCATCTAAGTGTTGTGTGTGTATTGAACATGGGCTTAAGCTCCTTCTGGTAATATGCTTCAAGGTAATCCTGCAGTATCTGGCGCGTGACATTATCAGCTGAGTGTTGTGTGTGTATTGAAGATGCTTCCAGGTGATTGTGCAGTCTCTGGTGCATGGTGTCATCAGCTGAGTGTTGTGTGTGTACTGAACGGGAAACGGCCTTTACACCGCAACCGTTACAATGCATGCATTTACCCCGCATGCCGTTGCAACGAAAAAGGTGTGTAGCAGTGGGTAGAAGGTGTTGGATTTAACTCCAACACCTTCCCAACTGTTGCACACACTGGAGTTGTAATAGAAAATTAATCTATTCCAACTTCCAGCGCTCCCCCGACAGCAAGTCGGGGTAAAGTTTGGCGTTGCAACGGCATGTGGGGTAATGGCATGCGTTGTAACGTCACATAACCGTACTGAACATTGGTTTCAGCTCCCCGTGGTAAGATGCTTCCAGGTGAACGTGCAGCTATGAAGCAGAAGAATTGCTGAAGTGAGTGAGTTTGGTTATTTTCTTTCTGTTTATTATTTAATTTTCTCATCATTGTAAAGAAGGGGTGAGTGTGTGTACGTTTTGTGCTTGTAGGTAAGTCATCTTGTCATGTAGTTCCCACTAATCAGTAAGATCTGCTCGTTTGTTGGACAACATAAACTTTGGGTGAGGTGCCTGGACTGATTCCAAGCACCCCCACAGGACATGTTGGCCTAAAGACCAGCTAGCTCATAGTGCCACCATAAGCCCCCCTAACCCTTCCAGGGAGTGAATAGTTTCTGGCAACCACTTAACATGACAGCCCTGACCCCTCAGAGATTGTGGTAACAGATCAGAACCTCACGCTCAGTCACTTGTGCTCTTTTGGTCTCAGAGAAATATATAGAGAATACACAATGGGATATTTTCAATATTGAACCAACGTTATTCTTGTATAAAATACATGTGCTGCTATAATCAGTTGACAGAAGCAGATGAAAGTGATTACAAGCACCTAAAGAGTAAATAGCAGACATAGTTCTACCGTGGTGCTAAAACAGTGTATATATGCAGGCATATAAAAAAGGTGGTAATCGGGCGTACTCTTACTATGCAATCTCTACTCTGTGTGTACCTAGAGTGTGTGTAGGTGTGAAGCCAAGAATCCGCCCATGGGATGATCCAACCCCATTACCTGGCGGGAGAAAATGTAGGACCCCGTCTTCGTCACGAACTGGACACCCTTTACGGAGATGTAGATAGCCCTGTTGCCCTGTGGATGAAGATAGCTTGGCATTTGTACATTCGTGCATAAAAGCCTTGTACTTGGTGTACGAGGCATCGTGATAATGTTATGCGAAGCCAGATGTGTAAACAGAAGTAGTTTCAGAGAAACTAATCCAACATTGTCACGCACAGGAATATGTGAAAAAGGTCACAGCAGTAATTTTATCGTGCAGAAAGAGGACAATGTAAGAAAAATGTGCAGCGAAGTTACATGGGCCTAACCCGGGCACCTAACAATCTCTGGCATGGGGTGGAATGTTTTCATGGGTAGGTCCAGCTCTGTTAGCTGAAACAACTTGATGGCCAGAGCTAGGTTTAGGGGCTGTTCACGGATAAAGTGCTTTATTCTTTACCGCATCTCTCATTCTTTGGCTCTCCTCTCATTCTTTGGCTCTCCTAATGTCTTGTTGTTCCTTCTGAAGCATCTTGTAGCTATGGTGATTTCTTTGAGTTCTGTGAACATATCATTTTTATCCTGCCCTTTGTCCAGTACAGATCATGCCATTGAAAGATTCGGCCTTGAGCCTGTGTCCGTACATTGAAAGGAAATCGGCCTGTCATTGGAATGTATTTTCCATTAGCTTTGTACAGGAGAATAGGCGAGTTACTCTTAGGGGAGCCAGCTTTCTCCCTGTAGCAAGAATAGACTCTGCTGCATTATGGTGAGGCATCGTGGGTGAGAGGCATGCTCCGGGAGTGGAGATGAAGCTTCTGTGTTCAGCCCCAGCACATTGCAAACACTAAGTCCCTGTACAACTTTGATTGTAAATTGTATTTACTCAGTTGTACATCTAGTTATTCTGAGAACAATTGCACACCTGCAAAAATGCCTCGATTGGAACACTTGTCACTGACTTTACTAAAGGTATTGCTACTGAGCGTCTTAAGACCATTTACCTGTGGGTGCGATTCAGTGGCGGTAGTGATGGCTGAGACTGGAATAGCATTTGCAAAATTCAATGAATAAGTCGGATTGGAGAGATCTTGAAAGCTGAGGATGTATAAATAGCTGTAGAAGTGCTGCCGCTCATCATTTATTCAGAGAAGGGAACAAAGCAACTGGTACCACATGGTGCCACTCCTCCAGTGATAGTTGTTCAGGCCTGGACTTAAACAACCTAATGTTTTCTGGTAGTTCATTAATGCTTCTCTCACTTCAGGCATTGTCCAGAAGTCCTGATGTAGGCCACTGGCGAAATACACTACTCAAAAAGCCTGACGTGGACCCCAACAAGCTGTGAAATTAAACACCCATCACCCTTTGTCTACCAGTGCTAATATTATGGAGGAATATCTAGCCAAATGGCTAGCCAATCATGACTCCTTGGGGGTCTCAGCTTGTCTCCGGCAGGGTTCCACACCAGGCACAGTTCAGAGAACTGTGTTAATAGCCATAGCCAGCTTGGACGCTTTGAGTGAGCAGGCAAGTCTACTGTCATTGGACCTCTCAGTTGTCTTCAACATGGGTGATAATGGCATCCTGATTGACCGTGACTACTTTCGGTTCAATCCCTTTCTCACTGGCAGAACCAGTCAGTCATACTTCTCCCTTTAACTCCGTTGAACACCCCATTATTTATAGTGTTCCAATCGGTTTGGGCAGATTGCCCATCGTATTTAACCTCTACGTTCAGCGCTGGTCGAGTGTATTGCTCCCTCGGCTTTCATGGTATCTCATGTCCAGATATCACTCACCTCCTACTGATCTTAGACCATCAGTCTTTGGACAGTAGTAGAATACCAGAAGATTGTCTTACCTCCATCCTGAGTTGGATGGCTGCAGAATACCTAAAGCAGAACAGGATAAAACTGAGGTTTTGATTGCAGGTGGTGATCTTTTAATCTCATCTTGCTGGCATTGGCCTGACAGCTTTGGTAACCTTCCAGCTCCAGTGCCCAATTTAAAAAATAAGTTTGTCATCTTGGATCAAGATCCTACTTCTGACACCTAGGCTCAGAATGGCTGCTCCTTTTGTGTTTGTCTCATGCCTTGTTATAGAGCACATGCTGTGCACTTTCCCGCCATCTAGTATTTGGACGTGTGCATTGAAAGTTGTTCTTTTTAGTGTTATTTTCTTGTGTGTCCCTAAAATCAACAATGCACAGGCATATAGAATCCTTAAAATATTTTATTCATTAGTTCGAACCAGTTTCTTTTTTTTTTGGCAATATTTTTTTTTTTATTTAAGTTTCCAGTTTGCCACAGTATACAAACATAAGGAAAGTAACACCAAGTAAAGTATGGATCTTCTGTATATAGTGTCTCTCCATATATCATTTAGATAGTATGTCCGTTGTATCTCGTCAGAGAAAAGAATAGCACCACAAAGTCACCTGATGCTCATGTGTGAATAATAGAAGGAAGAAATGAAACAACAAGGGGAGGGGGAAGAATAGACTGGATAGTGATGTAGGTGGTGGAGGGAACATACATCATGCTGCTGTTCTTAGTACATAATGATCCAGTAGAACCTAGTCACCACAGTAAAAATATACTAGGGCGTATTTGAATCCTAGTGCACCTTTCGCAGAGGCTAGATTTTCTCCACCCTTCTTATGGCATAGAGTTCACATACAAATGCAGATGATTACACCCCACTCACCGCCTTCACATATCAAAGTTCTAGATCATATGAAAGTACAATAGGATGGTCCAGGATCTGAGACCCAGGTAGGATGAAAGGCAATGATAGTGCTCAATGCTGATTCCCTTTTTAGGAGGAGTTTGTAGGTAGTGGAAACCTACCATCCGATCTGCGTGTCCCCTTTACATCATGTCGGTTATATAATAGAATTAATCTTTGCTGCAGGATCATGTGTTCTCTTAATGTCTTGTTAAGAAGACAGTACTCTGTGGTACATGATTACGCCACAGTGGACAGCCAACAACAAGCCTGCGAGTCCCATATTATATTTATATGACGTAGGAGCTGTTCATCCCTGAACTGCATCTGCACTGCACACCAGTAGCGGGAACCATATGTCTAGAACAGCAGCAGTGGGGAACTTCAGGGAATAGGAATGTAGATACATGTGGTACCCCCATCATCTGTCCCCCGTGCACTATGCCCGTTTGTGAGCCTCGGGCCTGGGTTTTGATGTTTTCAATTCTCAGCATCTTTTTCAGTCCTACGAAGAAATTGACCCCAAGTTTGTTAAGGTACAGACAGCTTGTCATTAATCTTGTGTATGACCTGTTCATTTTCTACAGTTCGGGCCAGTTCAGTGAGCCCCTCTTCTCTTGTTGGGATTGTTGGCTGCCTCCAGTGCTGGAGGGTATACATCTTTGCTGCTGACAAGGGGATCTCCAGCCATCTGTGGAAGTGAGTTGGGGTCTGGTGTATCAATGTTTTCATGGAGGGGTGCAAGATGTGTTGAGGGAGTGAGTCATATTGACCATAGTCTGGACGGCTCTCTCCATAGTGCCTGCCAGTACTGAGACAACGCACTGCAAATCCACAGGATGAGCGGGATATCACAGTGAAATTGATTGAATCGCCAATCTCCATCATTAAGTGCGGCAGCAGTCTGGCCTGGTATATCTGTTGGGTTGACTTGGTAACATGATTGGAGGATTTTAAAAAACAAACATTTGAACTTTGATTCTTGGACTATTCTGTCGTGGCCTGCCTTAAACTCTGCCCAGTTTGCTTCTGTGTAGTCCCTGTTGAGAATGGCCTGCCATCTGCACCCTGTCTATCTGTAATTCAGTTGACTTCGAGTACAATACATTGACCATGAGCCTGTCCATCCCGGAAACCAGGCCTCTCGGGTGCCCAAACACATTCAGATAGTGCAGTACGGGGGAGTCTGAAAGTCCATAGGGTTGGAGGCCCTAATCTGCTGTGCAGGAAGCTTCTAAGCTGTCGGCAGCTCCAGAAATAAGCGTTCATCAGGCTGTGTTTGTCTCAGTGTTTGAAAGTCTCTAAATTCCCTCTTGAAGATTAGTTGATCAATCGATTGTATTCCTTTGGTAGCCTACCACCCCTCCGCCCTGCCCCACAGCTCTGCCGACCTCTTACCAGTAGTCCCGTGATCACTCTTACTGGAGCAGAAATATGTGCATACGAGTCTGTTTGAGTAGACGGTGACATTTATTCCATATTGACAGTATGCATGTCATCACAGGATTGGGGCTTGCCCTCTGAAGTGGACAAGCTTCAAGTGAACGTTCAAGATACTATAGCAGGCCCGCAGGCTCTCTTAAGGTTTCTCCCACTGCTTAATTTGAGCCAGTGGTATCTCCATTTTGGTCCTCAAGTAGTGAAGATTTTTTTTTCCTTTTCAAGAAATGGGAAAGTCCATTTACATTTGAAGACGTGGCGTTCAACAGGCGGACTGTGTTGCAGTTGGGGAAGGTAGAAGGGGGCATTCCAACAGCACTCAGGGGTACAGACCCTTTGTGTAAGTCACTAAACTTGTAGTGGTCTTGTATGTAGCAAACTGAAGAAGTTAATACAGTGGTCAGTCCCCAGCAGTCCTGAGAAGATACTTTGAGGATCACCCGCTATCCAGTGGAGGAGATAGGGATGCTCTGCCCAGAAGAGCAAGACCAGAGAGTGCGATGAGAATGTGAATTATTGGGCAGGGGACAATGCAGAGGGGGGATATGGGGAGATGGTAGGCAGAAAAGGCAGCTAAGCAAGAAGACAGTAGTGAAAAGAGCCCAAGGGTGGCAGTGGTCCCCTAAAGCCAATGCCGAACCTCTCTAATAACCGGAATACGCAGTTGTTTTCCCTTGAAAAGCTACAATAATCATAAATTACATAATTCATGTCTAGCTTTGGGATGCGGAGTCAGGAAGTGTCTTTTCACATGTGCCTTTAATGGGAAGTGTAGTGGTCGCACAATTTTAGGCCTTTTATTAGACGTGTTGGAACACGTAGGGTAGCTGTTATGATTTGAGTGCCAGTGTGAGGTCAGAGCGGTCCAGGTAGGAAGACCAAGACCTGAGGTGTCTAGGTCGGCTTCGAGTAGGAAGACTTAGGTTGATGGCCGTATGTCCTTTGAAGGCGATGGCTTTGTCGAGGATACGTACAAAGCTGTCTAGTTCCATGTTGGATAGCCCTGCTTCGGTCTGTGGTTGTGGGGTCTTGTTGGGGTGCAGTCTTGTTCAGGCGGAGGTTACTTGCATCATCTGGCGGAATGTAAGCTCTGCCTTAAATCCGCTCAGGGATGGACAAGTTTCCCGGCTCTTAACTCAAACCAGGTCTCCGTTCTGAGCTCAGACACCTGTGTATTTTTACTGTGGTTTCGTCACCCTCGGCCATTCCATTTGTTTTTTCAAGAGGGGGATGTTGCACGTGCACACGGGCCCAGTGGGACGGATTCATTTTCGGAAAGTAAGTGTCGTGTAAAATGCAGATTTTCAACTAAATTGCAAGTGACGTCTCAGCGCGGTGCAGACGTGAGCTTCAGAAGGCAGGTTGCGTACTCTGGATCCCTGTGACCCGGATAATTGGCTCCACATGTCTCTGAAATAAATGAAATAGCCCCAGCTCTTCTTGAAATGCACCACGTCTCAGAGAAATGTATACAGGGATTAGGATTGAAGATCACACTTTGGGGTACACACAGGTACCCGTCACTTGTGATTATAAAGTGCCATTAGCCTCACTCATATCACAACACAGAGGATGTGTGTGCACTGGGAGTCTAGGCATCAGCATATGTAGAGGTTTCTTTCATTACTCGCAGTGCTTTGAATGGGCAGGTGCTCCCAGGTACCCAGTACCTGCACTTATTTAATTTTAAAAGGGGAATACCCGATGCAGTGATGGTGGAGTACTGGCACTTCTCAGGTGCAAACGGGTACCCTGGGATAGCGAGTACCTGCACTTTTCTATTTCCATTTCAAGCACTTATGACTGGAAGAGGTAACCAGCACCCTCAAAACCTCAGTTTAAAATTTTGTTTGAAGCAATGTCTGCGGTATCTCATTGGGCTCTACTCCCCTCGCTGAGAGCAAACGCTCCCTGGTAGTGTTTGCTGTAATGCAGAGCATTGATTGTAATCAGGCAGGGCACTGACAGGAGGAGACCCTCATTGGCAGATGGAAATAACCTTTTGGGCAGATATCTGGAAAAAATTAATAAAATGCAGCTGCAAGCACACGAGTTCCTGGGGTGGAGTAGGTCTTGTGGTCTTGCGGTCCATTTGAGGGCGTAACTGCGATTATATGAGGCTCTTTTGAAGATTATGTGAGGAGTTTTTCAAGGCTCCGATGTTCTTTTGTAGCTTTGGTAGCCTATGAGTTGTTGGTCGTTTTCTGGGTGTCTTTGAGAATGTATTGGCTAGGAGTGTAGATGGGGCCTGGAGTTATACCCACCTCCTATGCTGTCTTCTGATCCTCATTGCTTCATACACTGTAGTTGGAAGCGAACATGTTTGATAAAGTGCCACTCGTGGTCTACTTATGGTCTCAGACGCCCGCCAGGCCTTTGGTATTAGCCCAACCTTTGGTGTAATGCACTCTGCTGTAGATCACCTGTGGTGGATCGCTCGTGCATATTCACAGCTTGCAGGAGGCAGTTATACCACCCCTGCTTTATCTGGATTCATACTGTCTGTCAATCAAGTAGTTACCGCTCTCTTGAGGTGTTCTTCTCAATGGCTAAGGGCACCACGGCCCTGGTGGGTAAAAATTAACCGGCAGTTCCATTTAAGAAGCCTAGTGCCTCAAAGGGAACATCTGCATTAATTCCCACCTCCATGCTGGGCGGTGATGGCTTTTATTGACTCAGTCGAGGTATTTGACAGATGTTACCAATATACCCATCCAGGACCTCAGGCCCTAGAAGTCTATTTCTTTCTTCTGTTTATTGCATGCATTGCACCCTGGTAAGGCACTGTTTCACAGGCCCTTAAGAACTATACCAAATGTCTTTATAGCCTAATGTTCCTTCTAAATATGATTAACATTACGTATTGTGAAGGCGCAATAGGTGGGACATGGAGTTTGAGATCCTGGTCAAGTTCCTTTCGTCTTTCATACTAGAGAGCGGAGTTGACTCTTGCAGGTTTACTTTACTTATTTAGATGTGTGAAGTGCGTCATACAGCTAGCTGGTGGCAATTTCAGGGCGCTTCTGGTGGATCAACGAAAGTGGAAAAATCTGTGCTCTTAGATGTCTCCATGAGCATAACACCACCGTGGATGAGATGGCAAAGCCTTTGGTAAGACCAATCAAATGGAGCACCAGAAAGGAATGGTCTAGTCTAATGCATCTGGCATTATTATATTGTGGGGATAGACTTCCTCAGAGGCGATATGCTAGTTCCAGCATTGCAAGTGCTTGGCAGACAAGATGGATTCATTATGATAAGCAGAGCCGAGGAGGTGGGTCTTCAGTTCTCTCCCGCACTTTAGTTCATTGCTGAGCCTGCATGTGGAGTTGTCTGCGGCCAATTCTTTATACCTGTATCTCCTGATGGCAAGAAGGTTGTGATTGGCTAAGCTCGGGCTCTTGGAAGGTTGTGATTCGCGATCTTACGCTCCTGGACGGCTGGTTGGAAGAACCTGGGTGGGATACCCTGGGACTTGGCAAGAAGGTTGTGATTGGCTGATGTCATGCTGATGGAGGGTTGTGATTGGCTGATCTCATGCTCATGGGCGGCTTGTTGAAATATCCTGGATGGATACCTTGGGGTTTGGCCATGCATTCCATTGAGCACCAAGTAAAGGCTTTGAACTGCAAACTTTCTTTGACGTTGAGCTGATGTAGTGATTTCAAGATCATACGATCTCTCGGTCTCAAATTGAAGTTAAGCCGGTATGACTGGTTGTTTGGCTTTTATAATTTATCAAGATCGGTTTTTGGAATGCTTGTGTGCATGGTATAATAGTAATCCATTTGTGAGGTGGGAAGCAGATATCTTTTTAGGGAAGATTAGCATTAGTAACAGCAAGTTTGTGGTGGTGGGGGGAGGGGGCTAAAGGACAGGTTTGTTTCAAAGATCACTCCCCAACCTACAAAGATGGAGGGCAGGATTTTGAGTGGGCCAGGTCGCTTACACTCAGTATTTGAAAACTGACTTTGAAAGGTGTCCCTACTGGACCCTATATTCATGTCCTTTCCTCTGCAGACAAAAACACTGATTGATTTCTCAAGCATGACACTAAAGAGTAATTAATCCATGTCAGTGATGCAGTGCCCGTTTGCTTTTAACGTTTTACTTCATCGTGCAACATGGTGCTCCTGTATAGTGCATACCATTGATTGAGTCGCCTCCTGATGTCTGGCGAGTTCCAGTTGCAGGTGTGCGTCCATGACAGGGCACAGTTCAAAGCTCTGGATATGAGGCTTAAGGCAATGCAAGATTCTCACAGTGCGATTCATTGGATCAAAAAGGCTTCAGACTTCATGCTCAACAAGTCTTTGGCCTCTCTGCAGAGTGTATAGAGCAGTGATCACATATGTGCCAATTGTATTTAACTTTTTTCTGTGAAAGAGGAATGCGTAGTTGTTGAAATATTGATAGTGTCAAATGAAAACAAAGATGTGATTATAGGTGAGAGAGGGTGTGTGTTAGGGGGTGGTATGGTGAAGAGGGGGTGATGTCATAAAGTACATGCAAATGGAAGACATTGATGAAGAGGAAAGAGATGGATTTTAAGATATCGATGGAGGATTTCAGAAAGATGTTGGGAGGGGGGGAAGGGCAAGTGTCTAACAGAGGAAAATGGTATGGAGAGGAGACCGGAAGAGATTAAGACACTGTAAAGACCACACTGCCCCTTCCACACGCCCTAGTAATGTTTAATCTAGTCTTGTATATTAAGAATTAAAACATTTTCAATTTTAATTATTCATAACGGAATCACTGTAGCTATTCTTTCAGCTGATACTACTAACAAGCTTTGGAAAAGTCAAGAGGAATGGCATGTTTAAGCCGTGTGTTTTTTGTGTAACATGTCTGAGTACTAGAATAACCGAGAACTCGGTGAGAGGCACCCGAATGCTGGCCAGGGCGCAGGCTGTGTGAAGCACAGTTTTAAGCCACACCTTTAATGTCTTCGCCCACGCCGTGTGGAGAAGATTCCTACTTGTACTTCCTTGGCCACACCACCGCTTTCAGAGGTCACTTGTTCTTTTTCATCTCTACAGCAAAGGGGTGAGGGGCAGTAGGTGGTATTCCCTCAGGCCGTGAAAAAGCAGCCAGGCTCAGCGGGTCTGGGAAATGCTGTCTAATACGGTACCCTCTGGACAACCCTTTCCAGGTAATGTGGCTCGTTCTTGTGACAATGGGTCCTTTTGTAAACCTGGGAAACATTAAGATTGTAGGCCTTCATAAGTGGGGATCCCGGATCACCGTTTTCAGTTGCGAGCACTTTCAATAAATAGTTAATGTCGGGTGCTTTCGTCCAGTTGGTTCAGTTGTAATGAACGAAAACTACAGCGCCCAGAATCCACTGTGTGGACATTGAGTGGCTTGTCCTGTCTTACTCATAAATACCAATGTATTACTAGTTGGGCCATACGTAGCTAGGGACTTCCAGACTGGTCCCGCACCGGCCCTCCTCGTGTTAACAACATGGGTTTTTCGTATACTCTTCCTCCTGGGATGAGAGGGTCTTTTGGCACGAGCAGTGCCGGCTGTTGGGGGCGGAGGGGGGGGGGGGGGTGGCCGCCGTGTAGAAGCCCCCGCGGGCACACAGGGCCCTCTCTGGAATGCGGGAGGTGTGTTCGGGGCAGGGCCGGACTGGCCATAGCGGGCACCGGGCGTTTCCCCGGTAGGCCGCTAGGGTGGGGGCCGGTTTTGGGACCCTGGGGGGCCGTTTTTGTTACCGGGGGTCGGCAATATCGGCCCCCTGTAACAAAATCGTCCGAAACCGGCCCTCGCAAACTGCTCGGCTGCACTACCCCCTCACCCCAGGGGGGGCCGGCTGAGAAGTTTGCCAGGGCCGGTTTCTGTTCCCAGTCCGGCCCTGGTTGGGGGGCTCTTCGAGGACTGTTTGATAAAACCCAGGCACGAAGGTTCACGGCGGAGCTCGTCCGTCCCCGGTTTACGGAGGAGGCTGCATTCCGCGGCCGGCAGCGCTCGTGTTTACGGAACGAAAACACGCATTTAATCAGGCAACAGCTGTGTCCGCGCGCGGGCCCTCGTGCCATGGGCTGTGGAATGTGGGGCCCCTCCCAGAGCCTTGGTGCCAGGCGGTGCGAGAGTATGCCGGACGTACCAATGCAGCGGTGCCAGGCGGCCCACGGAGGTTCGTACCAAGGGTACGGCAATGGACCCTAACCTTGCTAAAGCCGGGAGGGCATGCGGAGCAGGGGTGGTTGGACTGTACCAAAATCATGGTGCGAGGGGGTGCGAGAGTATGCCTGACGTACCAATGCTGCGGTGCCAGGAGGCCCACGGAGGTATGTTTGGTACCAAGGGTACGGCAATGGACCCTACCCTTGCTAAAGCCGGGAGGGCATGCGGAGCAGGGGTGGCTGGACTGTACCAAAACCATGGTGCGAGGGGGTGCGAGATTATGCCTGACGTAGCAATGCCGCGGTGCCAGGCGGTCCACGGAGGCATGTTTAGTACCAAGGGTACGGCAATGGACCCTACCCTTGCTAAAGCCGGGAGGGCATGCGGAGCAGGGGTGGCTGGACTGTACCAAAACCATGGTGCGAGGGGGTGCGAGAGTATGCCTGACGTACCGGTGCCAGGCGGCCCACGGAGGTATGTTTGGTACCAAGGGTACGGCAATGGACCCTACCCATGCTAAAGCCGGGAGGGCATACGGAGCAGGGGTGGCTGGACTACCAAAACCATGGCGCGAGGGGGTGCGAGAGTATGCCTGACGTACCAGTGCCGCGGTGCCAGGCAGCCCACGGAGGTATGTTTGGTACCAAGGGTACGGCAATGGACCCTACCCTTGCTAAAGCCGGGAGGCCATGCGTAGCAGGGGTGGCTGGACTGTACCAATTAGGGGAAACATTCTTTACCCCGCATGCGTTACTCCGCAGTGCCATTACCCCACAGTTTTTACACCGCAAAATATTTTACAACGCAGGGCTTTACACCGCACTCTATTACAACGCATTCCCCAAAGTGACGCCACTGTGGAGATAGAATAGTAAATTGCGTTGTAATTGGGGAATGCGTTGTAATAGTTTGCGGTGTAAAGCCCTGCGTTGTGAAAGATTTTGCGGTGTAAAAAGTGCGGGGTAATGGCACGCGGAATAAAAGTGTGCGGGGTAAAGTGTCCTATTCGTACCAAAGCCATGGTGCCAGGGGGTGCGAGAGTATGCCTGACGTACCAATGCCACTGTGCTAGTCGGTCCAGTAGGTATGTTTGGTACCAAGGGTACGGCAATGGACCCTACCCTTGCTAAAGCCAGGAAGTCATGGTGGCTGGACTGTACCAAAGCCACGGTGCGAGGGGGGCGCTTACTCTACTGACGTCATAGTGTAAGAATGTGTTCATAATGCACTAACGCCATGGTGCCAAGGAGTGCTAGAATGGGCACTCGACATATTGAAGCCACAGTGTCCGATTCTGCAAGAGATTGTGCTTACTGCAGGCACAAAGGGCATCGTAGCACACGGTGCAAGTATGTGTGTGCTTACAGTGCATGCCAGTGGCATGAAGCTCTGCGCAGATGCTGCTGTCCAGTACAATGCAATGTCTGCTGTTTTCACCAATACAGGTCTGCTCTGCGGTAGGGGCCTGGGCAGGGCTTTAAGTGCGATAAAAAAAAACAGGGGGGATGGGGGGGGGGTCTCATAGGGGCGTGGCTTAAAACACTGAAGCACAAAATCTTTGCTGAGCATAGTGTGCTGCCCCACTGGTTTTTTGCTGCTTCTGTCCATTCGTCCAGATATATAACACACCAAGTAACATTACACCTACAACAAGCCAGAACTGTTGGCTTTGTCAATAGTTGTAAGTTGCATAAGATAAATAAGCAACAACTCTCACTTTGTTGCATATAATATTGAAAATGCTGCTTGCTCTTGTGGGCGAGGTTGTGGCGTTAAGGCTAGAGCAGCCGATCTTCGAACTGCAAAAACAGGATCGAGCCTGACGTCCTTTGATGAAAAAAATGAATGTCCTTGTGTAATGTAACTGGTGCTCATGTAAAGCGCAAACTGCTCCAAGTTTGCGTTTTATAAAAATGAAAAACGAGTCTTTTCGAAGTTACATCAAAGGCAGTGAGGGGTTGAACTATTGCAGAGTTGTTTTTTTTTCCTCACCTTGAGGGTAAAAACGAAGAGCCTGATAGGGACCCGTCTCGGCACCTGCTTTTAAAAACTGCCAGTGCTGAGCACCGGCAGGACCCGGCCCACTTAAAGCCCTGGGCCTGGGTTTGCTTTCAGAATTGAAACTATCATGCTGATAGTTCATCAGTACACTAGCGCGAATTGAGGGTACACTGTCCTCTATCTGTGTTGTCTCATAGAGTCTACATTGAGCTGTTATTGAACCAACCAAGTCAATTTATTCTGTACCTCTTCATCTAGATGTTTGTATATTTATGATTTTGTATAAACCAAAAAGCGCATATTTTAAAATTGGCTGAGCAGACTTTAGAACCGGCCACATTTCGCCCACTAAAGCTAATCTCTGCCTTCAGGAGTTGCATGTCATTTAAAGGGCCCTGCTGCCTGTGTTTCTGTAGTCCACGCCCCCTCCTGTGTGAGTGGCACAGGGAGCGCTGCCAGGACTCTGTTCCTACTGTGTGCACTACAGTCAAGTGGAGCCTTTCACTGGGTTAATCATTCCCTAAGTGAGGCGGCGGCCTCTTGAATCTCTGTCCGAAGGAAAGCAGATGTGTAACCTAGCAGGTAAAACAGGCACACCTCAAGCCCCCGCCCCTCACTCCTCATATGTTGGAGTTTTCCTCTGGCCGGATTCAGGGGTGTTTATATGAAAAATTTTATTTCCTCGCGCGCGGGCACATGCATACAGACGCAAGAGAGGTGGCCTTCGAGGGTCAGGTTGGACCATTGACAAATACTGAAATGTCAACAACATGACCTCTGGAGCCGACGAGCAGGCCCCGTCACCCTGCTTTAAAGGGTAATCTTCCAGCTGTGCAGGGGATTGCTGCAGTTCTTGGGTCAGGCTATGAAAAGCATCTGAAGAGATTGCGAAACTTCAGGCGGCTGGCACAGCAGAGCGACTCCACTGCTGCTGCCTGCGAGTCTGGCTCCACACACCAGCCCCTCTCGAGGGGCAGAAGAGGGCTTGCAGCGGTTCAGCTCTGGTGTTTTTAAGTTTCAAATTCTACAATTATAAAATCAGCGTGACGCTGCCTGTGGGAAAGGTCTAACTGCGGATTGTGTCTTGTTGCTGGCTACAGGGGGCTTCTTGCGCACTGAATGGGGTCTGGTTGCCCGGGTGAGGCGGCGGGCCAATCATGTGGCCACCCACAGAAACAAGCCGGCTTGTTATGGGAAGGAGCAGGCTGCTACTGGGTAACTGAGGGTGTAATGGTGCACACCACCTTCCTTCCAAACAGAATTTACATCCAAAAGGGAAAGTGAATAATTTTTGGATTTTGGCTAGACGGCACATGCGGTTTCTCTTCGAGACATTTTGTTTACATTCAATGGGCTTACAGCCTGCCCAAAGCTTACCATTGGTTTGCTTCAGTGTCGCTCTCATTTCCTTCATTCCTGTTTGTCAAGGCATGTATGCATTATGCCCTCTTCTTGTGTTTAGCCCTCCCTGGAGCATGGATCAAGTACATGTGTCCTTCCACGGCTCCCGTTTTTCGAGTTATTTTTGATTGTTTTGTGTTCAAGTACTCCATGTGAGTGCTTGTGTTTTCAGGCCATCTCCCATTTCCCCGTCCATGTTGCTTCTTTTGCCTCCCACCCCCCCAAGCCCCAGTATGTTTCTTCTCCACCCCCACCCCCACTCATCTTTGTTTTATCCCCTGACCACCCTCGTTTGTGTTCAGCTTTTCCCCTGCCCGTCTGCTCCCTCCTTTTAGTGCGTTACATAAAAGTAATAATCATATCCCATGCCAGTTACCATACATCGCAATATCCTTGGTGCATACCTTTGGCTTGGCTCCTTCTCATCCACAACAACATTCCTGTCCTGTAACAGAGCATTTTCCTGCTTACATCAAATAAGCACAGTTATTTTTGCAGAAAGTTTGCTCATGCTGCCTTTATTACCGCTACCTTGTTGTTACTACTCACTACAAATAAGTTCAATGCGCCAGCACTTTTTGCCAGTCCCTCCCCCAGTAACTCCCTCTTATTCACCACCAAGTTCTCCCCACCCGCTCTCCACCCCCCTCCCGTGTTGTTGCTTTCCCTGCTATACAACAAGGCTAAAAGACATTGACAAAGCCAATAACTCTTGAATTGCCGAGGCCTATTGGCTTTGCCTATGTTTGTTATGGTCTGGCTTAACAGCGCAGCTGTTTCCAGACAATAATGTGAGCATCACTAGAGAGGGGTGTTCGCTCCACCCACATGTTGAGCCAGGAGTACACGTTTTGATTGGGCAGTAGTTGTGTGCTTCCAGAAAAAAAGTGCTTGTCCTCCACCAGCTTTGACCATTTGTTTATTTATCCAGCTGCCGTAGCTTGATCTTTCAGGGGCACACACATGACATTGGACTGCTTTTAAAGTGTCTTGATAATTTTTTTTTTTTTTCTCTGGCAGCAGCACGGATGGGAGGATAGTAGTCCTTAATCTACATGGATTTTTAGGTCTGGCTTGACAGTGCATGTGTCACTTGACCTTTTAATCTACACTAATATTCTACAGTTCTTTTCTTCCACACACACACATCTATTCCCATGCTATTTACATGTAATGCTTCACATTACCATGCAATTGTCCTTTAAAACCAGAGCTATTGGCATTGCCCATGCTTGTTAAATGATTGTGCGAGCCTTCTTCCCAAAAGGTTCTCTGCGTAGAAATAATAGGTGTTCTAATGTCCAAATAGATGTTTGAATACTAATAAATGTTAAAAATTGTATTGTTCACTAGAAGTCCTTTAAAATTATCTCCAAACACACAAAAAGCTCTCCAGGGTGTCACATGGTATTCCACTGTAGACCACCTCCAGCCGACACTTGAGGATGCAACAACAGCTAAACATTGTATTGTCCTGTAATTCTTTAACACTTACTACCTCTGAGAAGGCCTTAAAGCACTTTATGTTGGGTAACACGCATCTCCATATCCCAAAGTTAGTGGTTAGTTCAGTGATTTTTAGGTCTCGCCTGAGCCAGCGCGCATGCGCTGCTCTGCGAGGCTTCTAGTAAGGACTTTAAACTCGGACCTCACGCTCGTGCGTGTGGTCCGAGTTTAAAGTCACACACTATTGGCCTTTGCGTGCGTCTTTCTAAGAAAGACCGCATGCAATTGGCCAAAGGCGGGTGTATGTCCTGCCTCTCTTCCAAAAGTTAACTCCCACGGCCTAAGGCTCTCGGGAGCGAGCAGCGGCGCGCTGCATTCCTCATTGTGGATCATGTTACTGCGGTCGCGGCTTTCACTTCCACGTGCATCAGCGGGCACGATGTCCGCTGCATTCATTACAGCGCGCACCACTCTTTTATGAAAAAACACATGTGCGCGCGCGCACCACTCGTGGGTTTGTGTTCTGCTGCAACCACTGTATGTATATCACCGAGACCCGTGCTGTAATCACCCGTAATATAGAAGTACTATATTTACTCAGTACTCATAAATCTGTACCGTATCACTGACCCGTGCAAAGCGCCTTGACTCTCGCTAAGTAAAACTAAAGACCCGTTTCCAGGGCAGGCAGTAACTTCTTTTACAGCGCCTAACACATCCTCCCACTGGCCCTATTCACGAGTGTCATGTTCCGTCTCAGAGAATCCTTTCTCTAAAATGACCCTGTACATCACAATAAAAACAGGCACAGGTCCAGATATTGCCACGTCCAAAAATAGCCTGCATTTTTTGTGAAAATGGTAAATATCTTGAGACAGCCTCAGGGGTAGCTGCTGAGCACAATGTGCCGTCTGTCAGGGCCGGAGAAGGATCTGTTTGTCAGGTAACCGGACCCACGTCTGCCCTATCATCGATCTGACGGACGGGGCCATTCTGGGGCAGATGATGGGGTTTCCTTCATCCAGCCCGCACTCACTAACCCCCGTTATAAGAATGGTGCCTTCTGCTGATGAGGACGTGTTCTTCCAAGTGTGTGTGCTTCTCCAATAAAAACATGATTTTATTGGAGCGTTTAATTCAGTTCCCCTGTGTGATCCAATTAGAGGCCGCTCACCCTACCTCGCGGGTTGGGCTGTGGCTGCCAGGGCGACAAGTGATGGAATAAAACTGCATGTTCCACGGAAGCATCCACGCTACCCTCTGAAGCGTCTTACACAGGGACCCCCCTAAAACGCCTTACCTAGGGATTCTTTCATAGGGACCCCCAAATACTCCTTACCTAGGGACCCTTACATAAGGCTCCCCCTAAAACTCCTTACCTAGGGCCCCTTACATAAGGCTCCCCCTAAAACTCCTTACCTAGGGCCCAGAAGCCCTCTGCTCTCCAGCCCGTGGACGGGCGAGGCTGTGGGCATACGGGCCCTCATTTTAGGAGGCCCACTCGAAAGACAGCGTCACTTTACGCACTGCGTGGACCTGCACCCCGCCCCCTCCTGGGTTACAGTCAAACAGATGCACAGTGGAGTCTACCACGCATGAAGGAATGGGTAAAATGTGTCCATGTGACCCTAAAGAAAATGCAAAACCTTTACTGAGCACTGCGTGTCACAGGCCTGACCCAGGCTACCATTTCTTTATTAGCAGCCAAAGCCAGACTTCTCTCAAATGTGCTGAACAATCACTGCCTTATTTCTGAATCACTGAAGCAAAAATATGTCTCCCAGTGAAAGTGTGTGAGCACGCAAATACAGTTTCTGTTTTGGGGCGTAGGTTGTACTCCTTGTAGGGTTGGGGGTATTTTTCCAGTGAATGCTGAGGTGAGTGTTTGTAGTATGTTTCTTTCTCGTCCTGCCTTTGAGGCTGCCTACAATAGCGGAGGGTAAACATGGTGCCCAAAGTGTATCCCAGTTAAAAGGAAATGTTCTTTCAGTCAGTCATAATAATCTTTATTCGGCTATAAAAAGCCTTAAAAGCAAAGTTAAAACACACCTAAAATACATCAATATGACAACAATACAGTCACAAAACTAAAAATATTAAGAGTACTGATAAATGCGCTCAGGACAAGTCCCCACTGCCAGTGAACATCTTATAAAATTAACAACAGCATAGGGTATTTGAGCATGGCCAAGTTGTTGCAAGAAAGCAAAAGCAGGCTTACAATATCTGATATTAGCTTCAAGGAGAATTGAAAGTAAAAAAACAAGTCAGTGGACATGTATACACTGTCCATCCTCTAACCAGAATTTCTCTTTTTGCTCTCTTCATCTGCTTTGTTTTTATTGCTGACCTAAGAAACAAGCATTGGCATAGCCAATAGGTCTCGCTTTGGGACCTTATTAGTATTTAGTTATGCAGCACAATATCCTTGGTGCAACAACATCATCTGTTGCATGGCTAAACACTTATAAGGTCCCAAAGGCGCGACCTATTGGCTATGCCAATGCTTGTTAATTATTGTTGTAAATGTGCTGGTTATTGAGTTAGTCTTGTGCTCGGAGGAAACTGAAGTATTTCCTCTAGTGGCAGATAAAGTTAATATGATGGGTGAAAATATTAGTGAGTTCATGCAAGTGGAAAAAAACATTTTGAAGCAGTAGCTTTATGTATGATTTTCAGGAAAGTAAAAATCAAAGGCTCCCTCCCAGCAAAACGCCTGTACTCCTGAAGTGACATCGAATGAGGCTCTCCTTGAATGGATAACGTTGCGTCATGTGCTGGAGTCATGGTGGTGGAGCGACGATGATGATGGTGGTGGAGAGACAGTCATGGTTGGAACAGTCAGGTTCCAGGACCTGAGGGTTCGGACCATGCGCCAGACCATGCTGAAAAATAGTAGTGATGTTGTTTCGACACCTGCGTGAAAATCCTGGCGCAGGAAGAAATTGTTGCCACAGTGGTTGTCCCAGCGTTCTGCAATGGGATCACTGGAGGAAGCGATGTGTTCTCACGGCAAGATTCTGGCAGGGCTTTCACAGAGGGACAGCAATTTAACGCAGAGTGTGACTATTCTGCTTTGCGCTCTTGATTACAATGATGTGATAGGCCTGGACCGAGGTGGAGGTCGGATGTGGGGCGTTAATGGGACACATTTCCTATGTGGGGGTAGCAGGAGTGGGGAGGAAGCGTGGGATTTGAGTTGGCTGGTCATAGGACAGTGGTCGATTCTGCATCTGTCTTCCTGCTCGCTCTTCTCACCTCTAGGCCCTTTTAGGAGGCTGGGGGGAGAGGGGAGGAATAACAATTTGGGTCATCTCTACAGTTAACTGTGATTTGACTAGGCCTACCGATGACTTGGATGAATATCACACTGATATGTGACCAAACAAAATGAGAGTATGGTGACAGCAGGTTACATGTTATGCAAACGTATTAAACCAGGTTTTGTGTGGTCTCAGAAAGCTATTGACCACAGAATCAGTTGTTTTCATGCTGCTTCGGAGGCTTCAGTGTTTAAGCTGCTTGGATACAAGGCAAGGAATTGAGGGTTCTAGCACTAAATGGGGCAAAATTGTATATTTTTTTTAAGCTTATACACATGGTGGCTGTGCGTACTATTTTTAATGCATAAGATGCTTATACCGAAGAATGCGGGGTGAAAAAGCTGCCAGGTCCATTGTGAGCCATCAAGAGGAGGATTCTGGGACCGAGAAGCCGCAGGGAATTGTGAGCGACAGGGAGATGGTGGGAAGGGCACAGCAGATGCCGGGACTGTTTTAAACCACCAAGGGATGGATTGAAATAAAAAACATAAAAAAATTAACGGAGAAATGAAATTGCAAGGGCCAATGAAAAGTGAAAATAGAATATGCAACTATTTGTTAGGTAGGTGAGAAAATGTTGTCTCCCAAAGTAAAGCGAACCAGTGGTGAAGTGGTCTGAACCATTGTCCTATGCTGAGGTGGACGGAAGCAAATTCAAATGACAATTTAGTAGAACCATTGATGAAGACTGCTCACCATTGTGCTGGTTGGTCCAGTGGAAGGTGTTGTCGAAATGCGTTGGCCACCTGTGATGTGTTCATTTTCGGTGACATGAAATAAATCACATAATTCCAAGAAGCACAGTATCCAGTTCCTTGTTGCAGTAGGAATTGCTGAAAATCGCTGAAGTGCCACTGTGTCTATAGCTATACAGATCTATATATATCTCAATCAGATCAGGTCTAAAACGGGACAAGCGCATGGAAACTCAAGATCACGCGTTTTTTGGAGGCATTGAGATATTGAAAATATTGTGTGAGGTGCATGCAGGGGTTCTGGTATATACCGGGTCAAGGATGAGATAGATCATGCATGTTTGAAAACTGGATCGTTTGGATGTCGGAGGGAGGATCTTGAACATTCAGAGTTGACACACCAGGTTTGGTCATAGGGAGGTGGCCAGGAGAGGACGATCAGTCACATCAAGTGGCAATAACATTTGGCATCCCGGGTAGCAAGTTGTGGGCTCGGTAGAGATGCACGGTAGGGACTGCGTGACTGCAGGAGGGGCTGTTAACTCGTTTCCACTGGTGTTTTCCCATACAAATCCATGCACCTCCTGTCTACATCTGCTGCTGATTGGATTTCTTTGATGTCACCAAACGACTCCTAAGCCCTCTTAAATGAACTGGTTGGTCTTACCGTGGATAACAGGAGTTCACCTACTAGAAGAAGCGGTCTTGTCACTGGAAAACGCTTCTACCTCTGGAAAGACCTTGGTTATTTGTGTCCGTAGAGCTCTTTCCACCAATGAGGGATGTTTCTTGGATGTGGCGGAGCTATTGTCCTGAGGTACAAAGAGCTGCTTCCAGCAAGAGAGGTTAGTTTCTCATATGGGAAAATCTTGTTCCTCAATTGTGAGGAGCTGGTTCCAGTGAAGTGTGTGGTTTTTAGGTCTCGCTGAGCCAGCGCATGCGCTGCTCTGCGAGAAATTTAGTGAGTGGCTTTTCAGAGTGCTACCCACAGGCTTTTGCTGGCCTCCAGCTTGCGTTCACGATCGCGTGCACGTGCACAGCTGCCATCTGGGTTGCTGTAATCGGGCTCCTCTGCTCGCACTCCCCTCCCTTCTCCCCTCCCTTTTCGTCAGCTTCATTTCACAGCTGCCATCTGGCTTTCTGTAATGGCTCATTAAGCCTTACAGCGTGTGAATCATGCTCCTCCACCCCCTTGCTCTCTGCTCTCGCTCTCACTACCCCCTCCCTTCTCCCCCTCCCTCCTCGTCAGCTTCATTTGCCTCTTTATCGCTTTTATTAAACATTCAGAATCCTTTGTTGGGTTTTTGTACCGACAGCCTTTCCGAACCCGAACAGAATTTGCCGTAAGTGTAAATAACACCATCTCCTAGTCAATAACACACGAATACCATCTCCCCGGATTTTCTTCCTGTTTGGAGCTACTTGAAAAACAGAGAGCCAATCAGAAAGTGAGTTCATGCTGACTGTCCGGCTACTGGGCGGTTCAGCCAAACCTACTCTTGTGTCACTGGAAGCTGTACCATCATGCGTAGCCTGTGATTGGTTGTACGCTTTTGTCATTCAAGAGTATGGACCGCCCAGGTTAGGACGGCACAACATGCCTGTTTCTTGATCCTGTAACATGTAGGCTGGTTGTGTGCATCAAGGGAGCGCCTGCTCAAATTCAACGTCCCTATCCAACAGGCTGGGAAAGCTTCACATTTGTCACAGAGTCGAGATGCGTTCGCGAACTTAAATTTGCTCAGCGAAATGTACCCCTTTGCCAACACGAACGGGCAAAAAGCATCTGATATCAGAGCGAACAGGCAGAAGCAATGGATCCTAGAGATGCAGCTTCTTCCGTAACGACCCGGTGTACTTCTACTGAACACCTTTTCAGTGTTTATTTCACGTGGGTTATCTACAGTGCATTTTTTCATCCCAAATTTACATTATATACTGCAGCGAGTGCTTTGCGTTTGATGATATTCTTTTGTGCATTGCAGAGGAAGGACCGTAAGATTTTCAAAGCTTTTAAATGTCACAGGGCCGTCGCTCTTCCAGGCGCGCGCGCGCAGTGTGGCGAGCTTTAAAGAGCCCCCGCTTCTATAAGCGCCTCGCTCAGCCCCTCCCCCACCACAGAGCGCGTCTCGCGGCCGCGCGTCTTTTTCTCTTTCCCTTTCGTGTCTCTCTTCAAAGTTCGTTTCCCCACGTGTATTCTCTCCTTCTTTCCCCGCCCCTATTTCTCTCAGCCCTCCCCATGTGTCTCTCCAGTGTCCCCTTATCGATCACTTTGCCTTCTCTCCCACGTGTGGCCTGTCCGTGTCCTTCTAAATGTCTGCATCCCCAGCTTCCTAGGGTTTCGTCCTCTCGCCTCACCTCCATCCGTATATTTGTGTCTTCCGTGCCCACCTCCAGCCTCTCCAGTTTTACCGTTTCCCCATAGTTTTCACTCTGTTTTCTCAAGTCTTCTGCGTATCCATCTTCTTCCCCTCCCATGCCTGTCTCTCCAGTTTCATTCTGCCCCCAGATCCAGTCTCCCCCACCCATATCCACGTGTCTCCTGCTCCTCCGCATGCCTCGTCTATCCAGTGTTCTCTTCTCACCCAATCCATCCTGTCTGTTTCTCCCTCCTCGCCATCCCATGTGTACATCTCTCATTTCCTCTCGCTCTTCAACGTCACACCGTCTTGTCTCTTCATCCACCTGTTCATCTTCCTAGTCCTTCTTCTCTTTTCATGCTCACCCTTCTCTCGCTCCCTTTCACTGTCCCTTTTTCCTATCTCACCCCATATCTCTTTCCTCTCACCTACTCAGCCCCGTTTTAGCTTTCCGCTGTTCTCTATGCCAGGCTCCCCAAGCCGCTGTTTGTTCCCCTCATCTCTACTTGTTCACCCATCACTTCACCCGTCACTGTATTTAAACACCACACCCTCCACTATCTTATTGTCTCTCTCCTTCTCTCTTTCTTCCCTCTCTAATTCTCGCTGTACTTAATTAACTCTCCTATTTTACTATTTTTGAGCCTTTCTTTCTCTCTCACCCCTTTATCTGATTCGCTTTCAAACCCCTTAAATCACTCTTTCCCCTTCTCTCTCTCTGTATCCCGATCTACCCTTTAAAATCTGTACACCCTTTCTCACTTTTTTTCCACCCTCTCTGAATTTTCTATATCCTTTCTCGCTCCAACCTTTATTCTCTGGAAACCCTTTCTCTCTCTTTCTCTCTTTCCACCCTCTCTATTTTTTTCTCTCTCCTCTCTCGCAACACGCTTTATTCTATGTACACATTTTCTATCTCTCTCTCCACCCTCTCCAATTCTCTCTCTCTCCTCATTTGCTCCACCCTTTATTCTCTGTCCACCCTTTCTCTCTGTCCACCCTCTCATTCTTTTTCTATCCTCTTGCTGCACCCTTTATTCTCTGTATACCCTTTCTTTCTCTCTCTCTCCACCCTCTCTAATTCTCTCTCTCCTCTGTTGCTCCACCCTTTATTCTCTGTACACACTTTCTCTCTTTTTCTTTCTCTCCACCCTTTCTAATTGGGCATTATATCTTCACTCTCTCTCTCACTCGACAATACCACAGCATTACTCAGCATCACAATAGCATCACTCAGCGCAACCACAGCATCAATCAGAGACAGCACAGCATCAGTCAGCACCACCACTGTATCACTCATCACCACTACAGCATCACTCAGCACACCACAGCATCACTCGGCACACCACAGCATCACTCAGCACACCACAGCATCACTCAGCACACCACAGCATCACTCAGCACACCACAGCATCACTCAGTACACCACAGCATCACTCGGCACCACCACAGCATCACTCGGCACCACCACAGCATCAGTCGGCACCACCACAGCATCAGTCGGCACCACCACAGCATCAGTCGGCACCACCACAGCATCAGTCGGCACCACCACAGCATCAGTCGGCACCACCACAGCATCAGTCGGCACCACCACAGCATCAGTCGGCACCACCACAGCATCAGTCGGCACCACCACAGCATCAGTCGGCACCACCACAGCATCAGTCGGCACCACCACAGCATCAGTCGGCACCACCACAGCATCAGTCGGCACCACCACAGCATCAGTCGGCACCACCACAGCATCAGTCGGCACCACCACAGCATCAGTCGGCACCACCACAGCATCAGTCGGCACCACCACAGCATCAGTCGGCACCACCACAGCATCAGTCGGCACCACCACAGCATCAGTCGGCACCACCACAGCATCAGTCGGCACCACCACAGCATCAGTCGGCACCACCACAGCATCAGTCGGCACCACCACAGCATCAGTCGGCACCACCACAGCATCAGTCGGCACCACCACAGCATCAGTCGGCACCACCACAGCATCAGTCGGCACCACCACAGCATCAGTCGGCACCACCACAGCATCAGTCGGCACCACCACAGCATCAGTCGGCACCACCACAGCATCAGTCGGCACCACCACAGCATCAGTCGGCACCACCACAGCATCAGTCGGCGCCACCACAGCATCAGTCGGCGCCACCACAGCATCAGTCGGCGCCACCACAGCATCAGTCGGCGCCACCACCGCATCAGTCGGCGCCACCACCGCATCAGTCGGCGCCACCACCGCATCAGTCGGCGCCACCACCGCATCAGTCGGCGCCACCACCGCATCAGTCGGCGCCACCACCGCATCATTCGGCGCCACCACCGCATCATTCGGCGCCACCACCGCATCATTCGGCGCCACCACCGCATCATTCAGCGCCACCACCGCAGCGTCACTCAGAGCCACCACCGCAGCGTCACTCAGAGCCACCACCGCAGCGTCACTCAGAGCCACCACCGCAGCGTCACTCAGAGCCACCACCGCAGCGTCACTCAGAGCCACCACCGCAGCGTCACTCAGAGCCACCACCGCAGCGTCACTCAGAGCCACCACCGCAGCGTCACTCAGAGCCACCACCGCAGCGTCACTCTGCACCACCACAGCGTCACTCTGCACCACCACAGCGTCACTCTGCACCACCACAGCGTCACTCTGCACCACCACAGCGTCACTCTGCACCACCACAGCGTCACTCTGCACCACCACAGCGTCACTCTGCACCACCACAGCGTCACTCTGCACCACCACAGCGTCACTCTGCACCACCACAGCGTCACTCTGCACCACCACAGCGTCACTCTGCACCACCACAGCGTCACTCTGCACCACCACAGCGTCAATCTGCACCACCACAGCATCAGTCGGCGCCACCACAGCATCAGTCGGCGCCACCACAGCATCAGTCGGCGCCACCACCGCATCAGTCGGCGCCACCACCGCATCAGTCGGGCGCCACCACCGCATCAGTCGGGCGCCACCACCGCATCAGTCGGGCGCCACCACCGCATCAGTCGGCGCCACCACCGCATCAGTCGGCGCCACCACCGCATCATTCGCGCCACCACCGCATCATTCGGCGCCACCACCGCATCATTCAGCGCCACCACCGCATCATTCAGCGCCACCACCGCAGCGTCACTCAGAGCCACCACCGCAGCGTCACTCAGAGCCACCACCGCAGCGTCACTCAGAGCCACCACCGCAGCGTCACTCAGAGCCACCACCGCAGCGTCACTCAGAGCCACCACCGCAGCGTCACTCAGAGCCACCACCGCAGCGTCACTCAGAGCCACCACCGCAGCGTCACTCAGAGCCACCACCGCAGCGTCACTCTGCACCACCACAGCGTCACTCTGCACCACCACAGCGTCACTCTGCACCACCACAGCGTCACTCTGCACCACCACAGCGTCACTCTGCACCACCACAGCGTCACTCTGCACCACCACAGCGTCACTCTGCACCACCACAGCGTCACTCTGCACCACCACAGCGTCACTCTGCACCACCACAGCGTCACTCTGCACCACCACAGCGTCACTCTGCACCACCACAGCGTCACTCTGCACCACCACAGCGTCAATCTGCACCACCACAGCATCAGTCAGCACCACCACAGCATCAGTCAGCACCAACACAGCATCATTCATATCACCACTGCATCACTCAACACTACTAGAGCATCACTCCAGCAGAAGGTGGAGATGGCTCTGACATCGAGGAAGACAGAGAAGTTGTACTCAAAGTGACGTGCATGAACAAACAGAAGTGGGAAGAATGTCTGTTAGCCGATAATGAGATGGTTTCGCTTAAAGAGTACATAGTACAAGGCTGGCCAGAAAATAAGGGTAGAGTTACGGGATCATTGCCCAAGTACTGGGAGGTCAGACTCGAGTTAAGTGCACATGACAGTACAGTTTACAGAGGGAGAAAATTATTCCCCAGAGAAACTTAGAATAACAAGCATTGGCATAGCCAATAGGTCTCGCCTTTGGGACCTTATAAGTGTTTAGCCATGCAACAGTTGATGTTGTTGCACCAAGGATATTGTGCTGCATAACTAAATACTTATAAGGTCCCAAAAGCGAGACCTATTGGCTATGCCAATGCTCGTTAATACTGGAAGCAGTTTTACCACATTGTGAAGAGTGGTTTCTTCTTATAGAGGTTGCTTTCTCCTATTGGAAGTAGTTTGCACCTCGTTGGGAAGAAATGGTTTTTCCTGTAGAGGTTGGTTTCTGAGAGTGGAAGAAGTTGGTTCCACTTTGTGAAGAGCTGCTTTCTTCAGTGGAGGTTGGTTTCTAGTACTAGCAGCGGTTGTTACTACTTTGTGAAGTGCTGGGTTTTTTGGTGATGGAGGATTCCAGACCTGGAAGGATTTGGTACCACACTACAAAGAGTTGGTTCCTCTGGTAGAGGGTGGTTTCTCTTGATGGGAGGAGGTGGTACTTTATTGTGAAGAGCTGATTTGTCCGGTAGAGGCTGGTGTCTCATGCTGGGAAGAGTTAGTACCACATTGTGAAGAGCTGCTCCTCCGGTGAAAGTTGGTTTTTCGAGCTGAGAGATAAGTTTACCCCTCTCTGAGAACTCTGCCAATAGAGGGTACTGTTTTCTCCTTGCAGAAGGAGCTGCTTAGTCCTTGTTAAGAACTGGTTCTTGTAGTTGACTTTCCCACAGAGTGGATGCCAAAAGCAAGAAGCACGACCCTCGTATATTCTTCAGGAATGTGCCCACAACAGTAGTGTTACCTAAAAAATTGTGAACTTTGTAAGTGATAAGGTGATGGCAGATTTAGCAACTCTTGTAGAAATACTCAAAAGCGTATAAAATGCATGCATATATTTGTAAATTCAAAAGAAAATGTGACCTGAAAGTCCAGCGACTCAAAGGTGTCTTCTGTTTGTCTTAGGATGTGAATGGACAAATGAAGGACCTCCACCCACGCCTCTGTGTGCTGAAGAAGGGCCCGAATGGCTATGGATTTAACCTTCACAGCGAGAAGTCCAAGCCTGGCCAGTTCATCCGCTCTGTAGACCCTGGGTCTCCGGCTGCAAGAGCTGGGCTGCAGCAACAAGATAAAATAGTAGAGGTAAGCTGCCCTCCACTGAGCAGTGGCATGAGCAAAAGAAATCTTCTTTTACAAATGGTTTTAAAGGGAATACCACATTGTTTGAGTTGGACACGTAATTGGTTGCTCTGTGCTTGATCTTTCTTTCCCGTGTAGTTGGTTTTCATAGATATGCATGCTGGACCACAATCCGGCCTAGAGGACAGGCATGAAAGTGGGATCTCCGACTGCTGCCTATGTGTTTTGGCTCCACCGGGCTGCTTGCAAATAGCCAGACAACCTTGAATGGAAAATACCAACTATTTCTTGCTTTCACGCTCTGCTGCCTTTCAGAGGGCTCCTATAAATCCGTTAATGGTTGGAATGTGGTTGCAGGTCAAACTGTTATCAGTTTGTGGTGAGGAAGTACGCAGTTTGCTTTCAACACTTATAGCAGGAAGTACTCTGTTCGGGGTCTGAGTGACAGCTGGGAGTATATTGTTCAGTGCTAGAGTGTTTGTAGGAAGAACGCTGTCCAGAGCCAGGCATTTGGTAGGAAGTACTCTAGAGGACCAGATATTGTTCATGGCCAGAGTGTTTGCAGGAAGAATGCTGTGCAGAGCTAGGCTTTTGGTAGGAAGTACTATATAGGACCAGGCTATTATAAGAAGGCATGCTATTTAGGGTCAGACTTGCACTCGGCGGTGTACTTCCTGTTGTCAGCCTGCAACAGTAAGGGCGCTCCTTGAGTAGTGAGTAACATAACCTACTTACGAAGGGCATTGGGAGATGTGGCTCTCACAAACAGGAACACTGTTACAGGCAAATTGTTGAGTGTAGGAAAGTAGCCCTTTTTGACATGGTCACCCCTACTCTTTGCCTGGTAACTGATGTGATTTCGACTGGAAGTGCACTGGGTTCCCTCTAACCAGGTCCCCAGTGCCAGAGATCTTTCCCAAAACTGTACAATTGTTCCCCCAATTGACGAAACCTTTCGTACCCTCTGTAAGTCCCTACTAAATGGTACACCTGGTACCTAGGGCCTGAGGTCCGTAAGGGAAGCAGCACAATTCGTGCTACCCTAGGGACGCCTCACCAAGCGCATGCCAGGTTGCCATTGCAGGCTGCGTGTTTTTACAGACAAAAGTGAAAACACGACATGTCACACATCACTGTGTGCCATGTACCCTAACACTGCATGTAATATTTGTAAGTCACCCCTACAGCAGGCCTGACAGCCCTACGGCAGGGTGCTGAATATTACATGTGAGGACAATCCTGCATGAGCAGATATGCCCCTTTGGTCAGTCCGATTACTGCCAGTACAAGTGACCAGGGAAGCCATTTTTAGGTCGAGCTTAGCGCAGCGCGCATGCGCTGCTCTATGGGAGGCTTTTTGTGAGGGCTCAAAACTTCTCCGTGTGGGTCTGACTCCTCCCACACATTGGATTGGCCTTTGCGTGTGTCTTTCAATAATGAAAGCACACAAATGGCCAAAGGCGGGTGCATGTCCCACCTCTTCTTCAAATGTTCACTCCCACGGCGTTTTGCTCTCGGGAGCGAGCAGCGGCGCGCAGGGTGGCAGCTGCATTCCTTCCACAGCCGGTGCCTTTAACAAGGCTGTTTACGATTATGTGCGCTTCTGGAAGGGGTCAGGGGGCAAGGGCTGGGGCTTTGATGGTGTCTGTTTACAGCGGCGTGGCTATGTGCGTGCTTTTATCTTGTTTTTCCAGTAAGCGTTCACCGCTCCTGCTTGCTGTAGCGCTAATAAACACACAGTTTTATTAACATTTTTCATAGCGGCATGTCTCTGCGTGGCTATGTGCGTGCTTTTATCTTGTTTTTCCAGTAAGCGTTCACCGCTCCTGCTTGCTGTAGCGCTAATAAACATACACTGTTTTATTAACATTTTTCATAGCGGCATGTCTCTAAATTGCTGTTTTTAAACAGGCTTGTTAAAATGTACTTCGACCACTGTTCGAAATAACCAATTCAGTGGCAGGAGGTGTGACATGCACGCGACAAAAGTCAGCTGATGGTAGCAGATCATTGTTGCCTATTATGCTGGAGAGGGTGTGGCGTTACAGCCGGGGTTGTTGATTTGGAACTGGGTAAGCGGGTTTGCGTCTCCGCTCGGCTCAACTGCCTGCGATTTTGGACAGATCACCTAATCTACCCCATGCCTAAAAACATTAGTGTGACCTTATGTAATGTAGCTGTTGCTCGTGTAAAGCGCACCCGCACTTCCGGGCCGAGTTTGCACCATATAACTTAGTAATGTAACTGTTGCTCGAGTAAAGCGCATCCGCACCTCCGGGCCGAGTTTGCACCATATAACTTAGTAATGCAGCTGTTGCTCGTGTAAAGCGCACCCGCACTTCCGGGCCGAGTTTGCACCATATAACTTAGTAATGCAGCTGTTGCTCGAGTAAAGCGCACCCGCACCTCTGGGCCGAGTTTGCACCATATAACTTAGTAATGCAGCTGTTGCTCGTGTAAAGCACACCCATATATTGTAAAAAAAGACCAGAGACATTGGGCCCACGTCCGTGCGCACTCCTTGTAAAGATGAAAAAGCATGGACGTGTCTCTGGCCATGTGATCAGAAGTAAACAGCAGAGTTCAGCTCACGGCACCGCTTGTAAAGAGAGTTGAAGAGAGTGGGAAAACATCGACCGAATGTACGATTGATTACAAGAACTCTTGCAACTGCCGAGCAAGACGCAGATGAGAAGACATCTATTTTCTTTGAAATGCTGTTCATATATTGTATACAAATAAGTAATCCTGTGCAGGTCATCTGCAGCAAAACATTGATAAGTGAGTATACAGTAAAGAAAACATAACTTGCTGTCCGTTACACAGTAGATACTGTGCAAGTCTGCATTTTTCGAGCCAATATGAATGCACTTGTTTCGTAGTCTGTGACACCCTACCACTAGCCTCCTGATTTTCAGGAAATAAAATCCTTACCAAGTCATTTCCGCACCGTAACTATGCCTTGCACCAAGCATTAACAACGCCATTCCCTCTTTGTGGTTTGGAAAGAAAAGGTTTTGTGTGCTGAGGCTGCCCATGACAATTCATAATTAATACAAGGAGTGTTTTTGTTGTCTCGGCTGTTAGATCAGTGTAAATCGAGCTCTGCTGTTTTAGCTGCTACCAAGATTTGAGTAACAAAGGAGCAGATCTAATAGCTAACTAGGGTTTTGCCCACAGCTGCGCAACGTGATGTCTCTGATATTAAGGTGATGAGTAAAATCATAGGCACTGCTGTAAAACTATAGGACCTACCAATGGTTAAAGTGCATTTAAAAAGTATAGGAACTGTGATGCTGCATTGAGAGGAGGCGGGGCCAGTGAGCTTGGGGGCGGGAGTCAAAAGTGTGGCAAAAAAAACCCAAAATATTCTGTACGTTTTTTGGCTTTTCACTGTCGAGTAGCTACATATAAAACAACGTGCAGCTTTACATGAGCCCCACATTATACATTACACAAGGTCAGATTTTTTTTTTTTTACGCACAAGGAGATTACGTAATTTGCCCAGAATCACAGGATAATGAGCAGACGCCGGGGCTCGAGCCCGATTTCTGTAGTTTCAAAGTCTGCAGCTCTCTTCCCCAACATCATTTTTTCTGCAATACGAATGCACAGCGCTTGCTTTCAGCTGCGAAGTTTAATTATACGCTACATTTTAAAAGCCTCTTTATAGTGTGTACATTGAATTGCGCAGGTCAAGAATTTACAAACTGCAAGCAAGCCATTTATCAATCTGCATTTGTCATACCACAATGCATGATGGCGTATTTCTGGACAAAGAGAAAGTGGAAAAAGCCTAAGGTTTGGACCTAAAATGAGATGGGATGAGAGTTGTACCAGCCTATAGCAGCTGCAGTATAAGGAGTCACACGTTGCACAGGCGAAAAGACAGTTTGGAACCCTCAATGCAGGTTTGCGTTTGGTTATACTTTGTTATAAATTGGAGTGCTTTACAGATTACAACCAAGTTTTAGGAGGCATGGCTCTGTGTAACCCCCTGGGATGCAGCAGCATGCATTACATATTCTTCCACTCATAATCGTGCCAGTGGTGGTGGCAAGCCCAGCACAAGCAGGATCCCTTGATAAAGTGAAAGTGATTCCTGGCGGGAATACTGCTTCCTCTTTATCTACACTACTGTCCGGTATAGGTGGATAACAGCAAGTGCTAAAGTCCTCCTTAAGGTCTGCTGCTGCCTTTAATATGCTTCTCCCCAACTGAGTTGTGCTGTTGTCAAATTCTGCCAGTAACATTAGGAATTCTCAGATGTTAAGTGTAGGAAAGATCAATGAATTGATTGAAACCAACCTGACAGAGAGCGCCCATTCCCACTTTCAACACACAGAAACTACTGGCTGCATCACCATTAACAGCACCCTGTCTCCAGCCCCCACCGAACACAATAGTCCGCAGTCATCAATCACTAGCAACAAAATACAGCACCAAACAGGCAAGACTTGAGGCACCCTGCATCCAGAGCCCACTGACTAAACTGCATCACATACATTTCACTTGAGGGCACCAATCACTAACCGCATTCATCATAGAGTTACAACACTCTACGCCATCAGAGATAGCACATCATCATCCTGTATTGTTGTTAGTCTCCATAAACAACTGGCCATTCCTATTCCCCATCACCTTCATATACCATCAGTACCCTCTCACAATATCCTGCATGTTACAGACTGAACCCTTTAACGGGTACTCACTAGCCATCGCACACCTAATTCCATCACTTTGAGACACCACCAGTACTTGCAACACCCAGCATCCAAAGATGGCATCCTGCATTCATCATTAATATCATGAGTCCTACTGTATCCAGCACCCACTAAAAACTATCTACCACAGTCAACCTTGAGGGAATGCTCTAGAGTCTTCTGGCCTGGGTGAGTATGCAGTATGCGGGACTCATCAATAATCCGTGGTACCTTTAGACAGCATCCACTAATATCACCCATCCTCTCACTGGTCTCGCTGCATGGCTAAACACTTATAAAGTCCAAAAGGCGAGACCTATTGGCTATGCCAATGCTTGTTAAAACATGTCCTGGTGTTATATGGCCGTTAGGGTCATTATCGACTTTGCTAAGTTAGCATGATCTCGGCTGCCATGATGCTGCTTTTGCGCACATTACTACATGACTTTATTTTGCAAGACTCTGTTTGTGCCTTTCACATGAGAACTGTCTGCTTTCAGCGTTCTCTGCCTGTTCCTGGAGTTTAGTCTGAACACAATGTGCAAGGTCGATCAACTATGCCCCTTGTTATTCTGTTCTGGTCAGTCCCTAGCATCTAGACAAAACATGCTAACACAGCTGCGCTGCTGGAAACTCGTGCTTTGATATTACGGGGATGCATGTTGTTCTAACACACACTTGGAGAGGGACCTTTCCAGGGAGAAGAGCTATGCACTAAGGTATGGGGGTCTGCTGACAAAGCCCAGCGATTTCCCTTTATATAATAAACTTCACCGATCAAGGGGAGGGTGGTTAGGCCTTATAGTCCTTTTTCCACTGTCTGTATATGATGACATCCCCCATTATATTCTATGGAATTGTAACAATGCTAATTGTTTTAGGTTTATGCATTTCGCTGCTGGTAGTGGCTCGTATACTGCATTATAGAGCACGATAGTTAAAATAAACATTTTGAACTATACCAGTGACTGACCATTCTTATTGTGGACAAGTACGAGTGAGTGAGCGAAAGGGTACGTCTTGCTCCCACGATTCCTGAGAGAGTCGGGAGTGTTGTGTTCTGGGTTGTCTAATCATTTGTAGCTTCATGATTATGTAGGAGAACGAATGAGACACTATAGCCAGTCGGTTTTGGGATTTTGGGTACTGAGGTGGTAGGAAGGTTCTGCCCCTATACACCGAGGTCCTGTTTTCCTGCGCATAGTTCTGTGTAGGTGCAGAATCCCTGCTACACTGGACACGGGTAAAAAAGAGTTCTCCAGCTACATGATGGCTTAACTGTAGATAGAGATGTTTGGTATCCAACATCTCAAATTGGTAAAACCACACTAATTCCATTGATGGATTTACCAACATGTGCATCCAGAGGGCACCCTAGAGGTGCCCCCTGAAAACCTAGCAGCCTCTGGTGTGCTCCCTGACTGGTTTCTGCCGCCTCCCGCCCGAGATACTGTTCTGACCTCCTAGGGTGAGGGCCTTTTGCTCTCAGGAGACCCAGAACAAAAGCCTGTCCGGGAAGAGGGTGTCACATCCCCTCCCACAGGATGACCTGCTGATTAGCCTTCCTAGGCCGGCAAGCTTTAAAGAGCTGCAGCCTTTGGAATGCGAATCTGGCTCCCGTCACAGGAGAGGAAGCCGACTCCCTTTGTCCAGAGCCCCTTGGCACCTGGACAGGTGGGAAAATTAGCTAGTCATGTAGGCGTGCCACCTCCAGGCTAGTACAGCCCCTAAGTTGGGCTAAACTGAGGTGGACACGATTTTTTAGAAGTAGCCATCTTTGTGATGGCATATGTAGGAATTCTCGGACAGGCTTATGCCTACATCTCTCAGGAAATGGTCATATAGGGGGCGTAGTGACCCCAAGGGTCAGTAGCCCATTAGCTACTACCCTACACTCACTTAACGCCTCTAAATTCAGTATTTAGGGGAGCCCCTGGCACCAGAAGAGCAGATCCTGACAACCTGAAGAAAGAAGACAAATGAGAATAGAGTCGCACAGCAAGAACACAAGACCCAGCATCTGACTTGGCGCCAACCCTGCCGGTCTGCCTGCTGGCTTTGCCCATTGCACCGAGTCCCCAAAACCCGGGAGACCTGCCAGCCTTCGCCAGGAACCAAGACCTTCTGAGGGACAGCCGGACTGTCCCCTGCATCCTGCAGACAGCAAACGAAGGATCAAGAGGACGCCACCAAGCACCACTGCACTCGAGCCCCCAGCCCGTATCGACGTGGGCCAACGGTGTCAGCGTAGTCCCCAAGCCCTCAAGGTACAGAGTCCACTGTGGAGTGACTCCTCATGAACTCCCCGACGTTGCTTGCAGCCTCTGTTGGGTGGCCCCCTCAACCGTGAGTGTTGCCGGACGGAGAAAATCGACACCCCAAATACCATCTGCACCCGGGCGCCCCGTGCCGAGGAGAAGAGGACCAAAGGTCTACCCACATCCCCAACATCGCAAGAACCGAAGCCTCTCGTTGGTTTCACTGGACTGGCCTCTCAGTCCCCTCCTGCAGGCTCTTGGTGGCCGGATCGATTCCCATTGGTTTGCATTGGGCACCCGACGCTGTTAGCATTACTGCACCCGGCCACCCTAGTGCAGCTGAAAGTGACCTGTTGGTGCTGCCTTGGACTATGCCCTGTACTCACCTTTGACCCCAGACACTAATCCCATAAGTTGCTGAGAAGAACTGGTAAACCGCATAAGATTTTCCCTCCATAGGTTAACAGATTAATGTGAGAAGTTGGCCTGGTATATGCTGTACACTAATTAAAGTGCAAAAACAACAGTTGATGGACAGAAGTGGGCACCTTGCACCAGTCCAAACGACCCTTATTGATGATTAGGTTAAAGACAACCTTTATAGAAAGCTATCCTAGTGGTAGCTGTGGAGAGCAGCCTTCAGGCTAAGTCTTGAAGGAATGTAAAGCAGCTTGTTTTACCAGTATATAACCTCTTTAATGACCAAATGAATGGAGAACCACACCAGGTATACATAAAATATATGTATTTATTACTAAACACTCTCTACTAACCTCTTTATGAGATTAGAGAACAAGGCACACAATATTACAGTACTAGAACGACAGTAAGTAGCACAATACACAGTGGGGGCTCCAAGGGAGACCAAACCATATATTAAGAAAGTGGTATAACAACCCCGACTTGACTAGACACAGTGCCTAGAGCACGTAGAATTGCTGGGACCCCAGGGAACCACCCAAGGTAGTGACACAGGGGACCCACGGAGGACGGGTGCAGTGTGGGAACACAGGCGCGAGCTCCGTACAACTCTATGGGAAAGTCGCGGTTGGAAATTTAGAGTTTAAGGACACTTCGGAGAGGACTTCAAGCAAACCCAGTTAAACTTAGAAGGTTCTAAGGCCAGCACCCTTGTGAGTACCGAGGTACCCGAGTTACCTATCCCAGAGGAGCCGGGTGCATAGGGGTCAAGTGGTGTCGGAAACCCTCGTCATTTTCAATGGCGTGATGCGAAGAAGTGCTGCTGCCGTGGAGAGAAAAAGTGTCCGGTGTGACCCAAGCCAGGATCGGAGATGAGAAGAACCTGAAAGCAGAGGGGACAAAGTCTGGGTCACTTCACGTGACCAGGAGCGGAGCAATCGAATGCCAACCGATGTCGGGTGCTTCAGGTGCGAAGAGGTGAAGCTTGACTCTGCAGCCACAGGGACCAGGAGACGTCGACGATGACCAGATTCCGCAGGCGAGCTGTCCCACGAAGGATGTCGAGTGCTGGGGGGTCAGTTTCCGGATTGGAGACCAACAAGCCTTTGCAACGGCAACCCACGCGGTCAGAGAAAAGATGCTTCTGTGAGGAGCAGCAAGGTCCTGGGTACTCCCCAAGCGATGGAGAGTCAGGGCACGTCTGGAGCAACCAGGGAAGCCCACTGAAAGTTAAAGTTGCCTTCTCAGGAACCCACAGGTCAACGGACCAGGGATCGCGAAGGGACCTCGAGAGGAATCACACAATACCAGCCCACGGAACACTCGTGGAGTGTAGGCCAGTAATCTTCGGTGGAAACACTGCTCGGGGCTTGGACTACAAGTAGCCCAAAGCACAGCCTCAGGGATCACCTAAAAGCATATGCTGCTGCAAATGTGCACGGTGTCCAGGGGTTCGGGTTGCACGGTCCCCACGAGGGCTGCGGGTCTCAGGTTGGCTGAGAGCACTAGTTGGCCTCAGGGAAGCTTGGGCACCCACCTCCTGTGTTGCAAAATCTTCGGAGTCCGTCGGGAGCTGCGTAGATGCAAACCGGTCAGATGCGTTGAGGTGCCTGCCTTGCAGGGGAGTAACTCCTTTACTCCAAGGGAGATTCTTCAGTCGTCCAGCAAAGCGTAGATCGTCGAAGGTTACTTGGTTTCTGTAGCAGAGTTTAGTCCAGGTAATATCTAAAGTCCTGTAGTCAGGGTTCCTACTTTATACCCAAGGAAGGGGTGGGACAAACTCTGGGGACCCACCTATGGGAGGGTCAGGACAAAGGGGTGGCTACACCCATGTCCTTTGTCCAGTTTCTCTCCAGAGCAGAGGCTGAGTTGCCCCTGCAACCGGTTTGAGCTGGACTATGCACAGGGACACCAAATGTGCCCCCAGAGCAGACATCAAAGCACTCTTGGAGTGCTCCCACCCAGCCCCAATACACTAAAGCCTGTGTGGGAGGTGGTCACACCTCCCTGTGACAGGAAACCTATTGTTAAACCTTCCCCTGCCGGAGTTTCGTCCAGCAGCAGGAGGGCAGACTCGAGTCTGTGGCTGGCAGCATCCATTTTGTGATGCCAGGGCTCTGTGAAGCTGGTACCGGGTGTACCGGTGCTGTCATATTTCTCCCTCTACGAGGGAGGAATCATACCTCCCACACCAGTTACTGGTGTGGAGGTATGATTCCAAGGTGTTTGACACCAAACACAACATAATTCCTTGCAGCCATTTTAAAGTTAGCAATTACCGCGAGGTTATAATGCACTTAAGAGTATATGGTTGGCTGCGTCACAGACCACCCCGGAATGGTGGTTCCGAAGGCTGCAGAGGGGCTCTGCTCATGCATGGGCACCCTCTCACATAAAACCCAGCACCCTGCCTTCAGGATTGATAAGGCCTGCCATAGGGGTGACTGATAGGCTTATATGTGCAGTGATTAGGATAGATATAGTGAACCTATATCTAAGGGAGGGGTGCATACACCACCGTCCACAGGCTGCAGTAGCAGACCTGTTGTGTCATTTTGAATGGCCTCTCAGGGGTGGCATAATACATGATGCAGCCCCTGGGAGGCCTCTGGAGTACCTATGCCCTGGGTACATAGTATACCATATACTAGGGACTTATAAGGGTACCCCAGAATCCAATCTGGAGTGTACCTAAAGTACATGCAATCAATTTAGAGGAGAAAGCAGATAGATTGGGGTCCTGAATAGCAGGATCCCAGTCAGACTAAGTCGAAAACAGTGAACCATCAGCAAAAAGTGGGGGTAACTATAAGAAGCAGATCCTACTCTCCCTACACAACCCCCCAAACGTCAGGACATTAAACTAACCTTGACCAGTTGAGTCTTCATGTTCTAAGTGGAAATATCTGGAGAGTCCATCTGCATTGGCATGGTTACTCCCAGGTCTATGTTCCACTGTATAGTCCATCCCCTGTAGGGAAATGGACCACCTCAAAAGTTTGGGGTTTTCACCCTTCATCTGTTTTAGCCATAAGAGGGGCTTGTGGTCTGTCTGAACAATGAAGTGAGTGCCAAACAAGTATGGCCTCAGCTTCTTCAAGGCCCAAACCACAGCAAAGGCTTCCCTCTCAATGGCTGACCAACGTTTCTCTCTGGGGGTCAACCTTCTGCTAATAAAAGCTACTGGCTGATCCTGACCATCATTCAATTGTGATAACACAGCCCCTACCCCCAACTCAGATGCATCTGTTTGGACAATGAATTGTTTGGAGTAGTCAGGAATTTGCAGAATGGGAGCAGTGCACATGGCCTGCTTCAGGTCATCAAATGCCTTTTGACAGCCAACTGTCCACTGAACTTTCTTTGGCATTCTCCTGGAAGTTAAGTCATTCAAAGGGGTCACTATGGATCCATACCCTTTGACAAATCTTCTATAGTACCCAGTCAGGCCCAAGAAAGCTCTGACCTGAGTCTGGGTGGTTGGAGCAACCCAGTCCATGATGGTCTGGATTTTGCTCTGCAATGGTTCAACCTGGCCTCCACCCACAAGGTGGCCCAGGTATACAACTTGGCTCTGCCCTATCTGGCACTTAGTGGCCTTGATAGTGAGGCCTGCTTTCTGCAGGGCCTCCAAAACCTTTCTCAGGTGGACCAGGTGATCCTCCCAGGTGGAGCTAAAGACCGCAATATCATCTAGATATGCTTGACTATAGGCTTCCAGGCCTGTAAGGACTTTGTTCACCAACCTTTGAAAAGTGGCAGGTGCATTCTTCAAACCAAAGGGCATCACCACAAATTGGTAGTGCCCACTAGGGGTTGAGAATGCTGTTTTGGCTTTTGTATCATCAGCTAGTCTGATCTGCCAGTAGCCAGATGTCAGGTCAAATGTGCTCAGAAACTTGGCTGAGGCCAAAGTATCTATAAGCTCATCTGCCCTAGGGATTGGATGGGCATCAGTCCTAGTGACTGCATTGAGACCTCTGTAGTCCACACAAAACCTCATCTCTCTCTTACCACCCTGGGAGTGAAGTTTAGGTACCAAGACTACTGGACTAGCCCAAGGGCTATCTGAGGGTTCAAACACACCTAAATCCAACATCTTCTGGACTTCAGTCCTGATGCAGTCCCTGACATGGTCAGGTTGCCTGTAAATCTTATTCTTAACAGGCAGACTGTCCCCAGTGTCCACTTCATGAGTGCACCAGGTAGTCTGACTTGGAGTCAGTGAGAACATATGTCTAAACTGGTTGAGAACTTTTCTGCGATCAGTTTGCTGCTGGTTAGTGAGGCTGCCTGCCAAGGCCACACCATCTACTGAACCATCATCAGGGTTCTGTGAGAGCAGGTCAGGGAGTGGATCACTCTCTTCCTCCTGTCCCTCATCATTAGCCATGAGCAAGCCCATGTCTGCCCTGCCAACATATGGTTTGAGCCTGTTGACATGGAGCACCCTATGGGGGCTCCTGGGAGTTCCAAGGTCCACCAGGTAGGTAACCTCTCCCTTTTGCTCAATTATTGTATGAGGGCCACTCCACTTGTCTTGGAGGGCTGCTGGGCCACAGGCTCCAACACCCATACTTTCTGTCCTGGCTGATAAACAGTCAACACAGCCTTTTGGTCATGCCAGGCCTTTTGCAATTCCTGGCTAGCCTCAAGGTTTTTAGTTGCCTTCTTCATGTATTCAGCCATCCGGGAGCAGAGACCAAGTACATAGTTCACAATATCCTGTTTAGGGGGTTTGAGAGGTAACTCCCATCCCTCCTTCACTAGACACAATGGACCCCTAACTGAATGTCCAAACAGAAGCTCAGATGGGCTGTAACCAACCCCCTTCTGTGGAACCTCTCTGTAGGCAGGGCAAAAGTATGTCCCATCTGCGCCTAAGCTTTTCTGGGAGACCTTTAATCATGCCCTTCAAGGTTTTGTTGAACCTTTCAACTAAACCATTGCATTGTGGGTGATAAGGGGTGGTAAATTTGTAATTTACACCACACTCCTTCCACATAGTTAAGTAACTAGACATGAAGTTGGCACCTCTGTCTGATATTACCTCCTTAGGAAAACCCACCCTGGAAAAGATTCCCAGGAGGGTCCTTGCCACAACAGGAGCTGTGGTAGCTCTAAGGGGAATTGCCTCTGGATACCTAGTGGCATGGTCCACCACCACCAGTATAAATCTGTGCCCATATGCAGTTTGAGGATCTAGGGGACCAACAATGTAAATCCCTACCCTCTCAAAGGGAACCCGCACCACAGGTAATGGTATCAGGGGGGCCTTTGTAGTGCTACCTGCCTTACCACTGGCTTGACAGGTGACACAGGAACGACCAAACTCCTTGGTGTCTTCAGACATATGAGGCCAATGAAAGTGAGGGACAATTCTGTCCCAAGTCTTGTTTTGGCATAGGTGACCTGCTAATGGGATATCATGTGCTAGGGTCAATAGGAAGCTCCTAAACTTCAGAGGTATAGCCAACCTCCTGGTGTCTCCAGGCTTGGGGTCTCTACACTCTGAGTAAAGGAGTCCATCATCCCAGTAGATCCTATGGGAACCACTAGCACTCCCAGCAGCCTCAGCAGCAGCTTGCTGTCTGAGGGGTTCAAGAGAGGGGCAGCTCAGTTGTTCCTGGCTCAGATCTGCCCTGGAAGGGCCCCCTGTCCCCAAGAACTCAACCTGATCAGGTTCAAGCTCACCTGGGACAGTTCCTTCTTCAGGACTAAGATCAGCTCCCTCAAGAGACTGATCTGGATTCTGAGGTGTTGTGTGGTTTGTGGCCTCCCGGTCTGCTTTGCTACGTTGGCTTAGGCCTAGCGACCATGAGGCCTTTTTGCGCACGTTCCTTTGTGCCGTTGTTTTTCAAGCCTCTGCTTCTGCCCGGCTATTTTAGCACTGTCTGCATTTCTATCTTTCACCTTTTCGGCTACGTCTGCACACCATGTACAAGGTCGAAAAACAACGTCCCTTGTTCCTGCTGATTTGGCCAGTCCCTCGCACTTAGACATAACACTCTATTTACAGCTGCCTTGGAGAAATTCATGTGCTTTTAATATTGTGTTTTTCACTGTTAGACACACTTGGAGAACAACCTTTCCAGAGAGAAGAGCTGTTTGTATCTGATGATGTAAACTTTGCATCTAGATATTGAGGTATGGGGGTTCGCTAGTCAAAGCCCAGAGGTCTTCTATTTTTATAATAAACTAGCTAAGAGCACGGGGAGGGTGGTAAGGTCATTTAGCCCTATATCCACTGCTTTATGAAATGCTTTCCCCGTTTGTATTCTATGGAGTTGTAACTATGCTGATTATATTATCCTTATGCATTATGCTGATAGTACTGGCACGTGTACTGTATCTTAGAGCACGTTAGTTAAAATAAACATTTTAAACTATACAGTGTCTCTTCTTACGCGCGTTGTGGACGGGTATGAGTGAAGTATGAAAGGGTGTTCTTGCTACTTACTGCGAGTCCTGAGAGAGAGAGATACCGTGTTCTGGGTTGTCTAATCATTGGTAGCATTGTTGCTAATGAGACGCTACAGCTAGTCGGGTTGGGGTTTTAGGTGCTAAGGTTTATGGTTGGCTCACCACTATAATCCGAGGTCCTATTATCCTGTGCATAGCTCTGTGTATGTGCAGAATCCCTACAACATGGCGCAACCAACGAGTGGGCTGCTTATCTGCGAGACACTTGAGTAATATTTGTGCTTGTCCACAACTCCCTTCAGACGCTTCCGGAAGCGGGTGTGACGGTGATACCTCCTATATTGACGTTTTTATAGGTTCTTTCAAGCTTGAAGTTGTTAAAAGGTTTCTTAAATAATACCCACTATTGTGCTGTCTCATATTAGGTTGTCGAACCTTGCTAGCCTGAAATGGCTACGCAAATTGCGGCACATAGCCACGCTGCGCTCCGAGCTCACTTGACAGTGTATGGAGTGCCTGACGCGGGTGTTGATTTGATCTTTGTGGTACAAGCAGATCCAGCTTACCACTTTGAGGTGTTTTACTCTTGGGTCACCTTTCCGGCGGTGGATGGGACTGATAATTTGTTCCATGAATATGAAGCCACCGTTGTTCCTAATCACTATAGACCGTATATGAATCTTGAAGTACCGCTCACGGCTTGGCAACACCGTGTTTGGTTTGATGGCGCCCTCCCCCAACCGGTTACCGCGGTTCGTTTAGGCCCCTTATCAATTGATGGGGCCACTTGGCCAGTCTTGGCCGGGTATACACCACATCCGCGTTATATGACGGTGGCAGTCGCTGAACTGCGTCATATGCATTCGTCTTTGATACGAGTACATAGAGCTTTAGTACAATATGTTACAGGCAACATCCAGGGAGCCCCGCCTGGAGTTGCAGCCCATCCAGCTGGTGCAAGCGGTGTAACCATAAGTCCTGTCATGGTGAATTCGGTGATGGGCAAGCGCCCACAAAATAAGGATGATTTCCCTTATTGGCTTGCAGAAAAATTTGACCAGCTGGAAGCAATTTTTCCAAATACATCGCCCGTGGAAAAACATAGGATTTTGACGATTAGTTTGCCAAAAGACTTAGTACCCGAGTTGGCAGAATGCAACAACTGGGGTAGGGTATTCGCCGCAGTATATGCGAAGTGTTTCGGCACTCCTTCCATGACAGTTCTCCCCTCTGTGATTAAACGCGTACAGGATGAACATGGCCCTGAAGCGGCTGTGGAATTAGGGATGAGACTGGTGGGAGTGTTCGACGTTGTAGCTGAGTTGATCCTTGCCAATGTCAAGGGCGATGCAGTGAACTTTCAAGTAGCTAATGCTTTGGCTTTAGTCCCAGATTTGGACAAGCCTCGCGAATTACCGAAAATTATAGCCCAGGCTTATAAAACAATTGGCAGAAATAGCCTGGGAATTGAGCCTTTTTCCAAATCGCAAACACAATCGCAACAACAACCAAAAACTCAGTCTGAGAAAGATGAGAAACCAGTTTTTACTAAAAAGAGCTGGAGGTTGAAAAAACAGGGTAAGCAACAGAAGAAGCCGGGGTCGCGAGGTGCATCCCCGGTTTCCGTCTCTTCTGAACGCACTTATGATTTGCGTGATAGGGCAAGAATTAAATCTCCAGAGAGATTTCAAGTCCCTGATTCGCGTTCTCCTCGTTCTTCACAGGCACCAACATCTTCGCAGGCTGGTGGAGGAGATCGCAGGATAGAGGAAGGGGTCGAGAGGATCCACAGGGACGAGACCAACCTCGACAACAAGTCAGAGGGAAGCCAGACTTTCAACGTTCTCGCCCACAATTTCAGAAGAAAAAAGTTGCCGCTGTAACAGCGAGATATGCCACAGACGGTGAGAACGAGACTCCTGGATTGGACGCGGGCAGTGACCCTCCTAGACAGCGCCGCTGAAGTTACCATAGTGCGGGAGGCGCTACGTCCTCATGTGGAGGCGACAGCAACTGAAACATTCATTACTGTCGAGACAGCAGATACCAGAGTGGCACCCCCTGATAGACTATATAATATTGTCATTCAAATTGAAGGTGACATACAGCGTGTTATTAAAGGGATTTTTTGGGGAAATCTGACCTCTTCGTATGACATTTTGTTACCGGAGGCGGATTGGCCGCCCCTATTCGTACTTGCTGTGCGAAAAGGGGAGGAGGTAATTCTTCCGAGCTTTTCTCGTCATGTCCCAAAAGACAAAGCAGAGGCTCTTGCAGCTGAATGGGCTGTGCCCCTGGCTCCTTTTTTTTTTTTTTTTCCCACCCCCACCCCAAACAACCGTGAGATGACTGTTTTCAAGGACACAAATAATAATAAAAAAAAAAAAAAAAAAAAAAAATATATATATATAAACCACGAAATTGGGTTATAAATCGGAGAAAAAGAAAAAAAAAAGAATAGAAATAAGAAATAAGACTGAGAAAAAAAAAGAAAGTACGTAAACATAGAAGGAAAAAAGAAGAGAGAGCACAGTCAGGACTACAGCCAGCCATGAGCTGCCCTCCTCAGAACTAAGTATTTAGCCATTTGGGCCAGGCTGTGCCAACCAGGAGGTGAGAAACCCCCAAATCTCCAACCCCTTCTTTCGCCCTTTACGACCTTTTTAGCATATACAGCCTTTTCAAGGTGGTAGGTCGCCATTAGCCTAGCCAACCATTGGGAAAAAGGAGGGGGGTCAGTCTCTATCCATGCTGAAGCAACACAGATCCTCCACACTGTCATAGAGACAAAGATGAACGCTCCACCCCTTACCCTGTTGGCCTCCTCTTGTGTCCCCAACAGGATGGTTATGGGGGTCAACACTAGAGCCTGAGAGATAACCCTCCCCAGAAAATCCTGTACTTTAAGAAGGACTGGAGTAAGTTTCGGGCAGGTGGCGAACATGTGTATTGCGTCAGCTCCAAACTCCGAACATCGAGGGCACAGCGTTCCCTTGCCTACTCCCCATTTGGCAATTTTACTAGGAGTAATATATAAGAAAAAGATGGTTTTAAAGTGTTGCACCTGCAGTTTAGCTGACAGCAAGTCGCTTTGAGAAAGTTCCAGTGATTTATAAAACGTACTATGTGGGGCCTCCAGTTTTACAAGCCATTTATCTGCGATTCTAGGTAGGTCATCAGGGGTTTGACTATTTAGTGCGGAGTATATATGACCTATCCGGGGAGTCACTGGGGCCCGTAACCTTTGATGAATTCGATTTCTGAAAATCCTGCTGGTCCCCCAGCCTTTCGAGAAAGAAAGTTATGTATAGTAAAATATTTAAAGGCATCTTGGTTTTTCAATCCATATTTGTTTTGTAAATCTGCAAAGGATTTAACTCCTTCGCTGGAAATTAGGTCTCCTAACTTTATAATACCAGCTTTATACCAGTCTAGTAGATAAGACCTGCCAAAGATAGCAGGCAGGTTGCCGTTTGCATTGATAGGGAGTAATAATTAAGTCTGCCCAGCCCGTATATTCTGCGGATATTGCGGAAAACCTTAAACGAATTCATCAGTGTCTTAAATCTGACATGCTTGTAGTATCCGAGAGATACCTGTCTAAGAAGACAGCCGCGGGTCTCCTCTCCCAGTAGGAGCTGAAATGGTGAAGGAAGCCCGGTTGAAAGAGAGAAAGAGTATTCCTTCACCAGTTCAGTACTATACTGCAGAACGGAAGCCCAGTAATAAAGCACTATATTAGGAAGAGCCCAGCCACCCCGCTCCCTGGGGAGGGACAGTTGCTTTAGAGCCCGCCTAGGCTGTGAGTAAGCCCAAATAAATTGCGAGAAGATTTGCTGAAATTTCTGCAACTTAGTTTTGCTGAATTCCAGTGGAATGGCCCGAAAAAGTATAGCAATTTCGGAAAGTAAGTCATTTTAATTACATTGCTTCTACCCACGATAGTCAGGTGTAAATTGTCAATCTGTTTAAGGGCTCGCTTTGTTTCAGTGGCCAGAGGGGATAGGTTCTCAGTTACAATTTGGTCTATATTAGCAGTTAATGTTACCCCTAAATATTTGGCCTTCGGGACAATCCGACTATCAATCCAGTTAATTTCTTTATTGACTATTATTTGGGTTTTCTTTTGATTCAGTGCGTACCCCGAGATTTTCCCAAATTTCTGTGCTTCCAATTCCAATGCCAAAATAGCACACTCAGGTTCAGGGGTGGTTATGGCCAGGTCGTCAGCGTAGGCCATAATTTTGGTGTTGCTTCCCTGCATGCTTACTGCCAGGATTGCTGGATTCTTTTCAATTTTCTTGTTTAGGGGATCTATATAAAGGGCAAAGAGCAAGGGGGAGCAGGGGCAACCCTGCCTAGTGCCCCGAGAGATGTTAAATAGCTCAGTTAGCCCCCCATTAATCAACACACAGGCCGTCGGGCTCTGATACAGAGCTTGTACAGCCTGCGTAAGTTTTGGCCCGAAGCCCATCCTCCTCATGACACACCACAGGAACCGCCAGGAGACCCGATCAAAAGCTTTTTCAGCGTCTAATAATATCAGTGACATCGGGTCTCCCGCAACCTGTGCTGCGTCAAACAGTGTGATAGCCCGCCTAATGTGTTCGGTAGTACTTTTCTTTGGAATGAATCCATGTTGCCATTCTGATACCAGGGACTCAACTACTGAAGACATTCTTATTGCGAGGATCTTGGAAAAGACTTTGGAGTCACAATTTATAAGTGTGATAGGCCTGTATGAGCCCATCTCTAAGGGTGGTTTGTCTTTTTTAAGAAATATAGATATTTTAGCATTGGACCAAGAGGCAGGAGGGGAGGCCGCATTAAATATAGCGGTAACAACAGCCAGAAAAATAGATTTTATTTGAGGAGCGAAAATTTTATAAAATTCCACAGGAATGCCATCCATTCCTGCAGCTTTCCCATCAGGCAGACTGACTAAGGCTTCTGTGATGTCATCCCAGGTCGGAGTAACATCCAATAGCTCGCAATTATCCTGGCTAAGCTGCCTTAGATCGACCGCTTTTATATAGTTGATAATCTCAGTTTCTCCTAAGTCGGTTGACATACTATTCTCTTCTGTATATAACTCGGCGTAGAATTCTCGAAAACCCTCTTGTATTTTAGTAGGATCACTGGTCTCTATCCCTGTTGACAATTGGATTGCAGATATTTCATTGCTTGTAGCCTGCTGCCTGGTGTTAATAGCAAGATGGTGACCAATGCAGTCGCTACACTCGTAGTTTTTTTCCCGTATTGCCGCCCACTTGGCTGCGGTTTTTTCTGAAAATACTGCCCCTATTTCCGCCTTTATGAGTATTACTTCTTGTTGAGTGTTCTCAGTGTCCATTCCAGTTTGAGCCATTTGGACTAATTTCATTTCTGCTTTTTTTAGTTTATCCTGGAGATCACACATTATTAGTTTTTCTTTCTTGTTTTTCCTGATTGAGAATCTTAAAGTCTCTCCCCGAATACCTGCTTTCAGTGTATCCCAAACTATCATAGTCGGGGCCGTACCTATGTTTATTTCCAGAAACTCCTGGATCCATACCTGAATATGAGACCGATAGCCTTCATCATGCAATAGCGCTTTCTCGAAACTCCATCTTGGTGTTTCTTTCCAGTTCCCCAATCCCCCAATGTTTAAAATGAGTGGATTGTGGTCCGACATGAAGCGTGGAGCAATGTCTATGGTACATTTGCTTAATAGAGAAGATGAGATTAAAAAATAATCTAGTCTAGCAAATGTCCGGTGTGGGGCAGAAAAGTAGGTATAGCCGGGTTGAGTAGAGTTTATATTAGACCAAACATCACTTAACCCATGAATTTGGGCTAGATTAATAAGTGCTTGGTATACTAGGGGTTTTCTACCTTTCTACCTCCACTTGCTGTCCATTTTCCAATGACAAGGCAAGTTAATATTAAGATCGCCACAAATAATTATTGGAGTAGGCCAGTGAGCTAGCTCCCCAGAAATCAAATTTATGATCCCTGGGTCGTCTACATTACTTCCATAGATTGAGCACAAGGTAAAAGGGGGATTAGGGGAAAGATGGCATTCAGAGATTACCCATCTACCCAGTGAGTCAGATTTGACGCGGGATTTTTTAGAAGAAGTCTCTTTTCAGCCAAAATGCCTACCCCTTTAATTTTGGCACCCTGTGTAGTAGCCCCCACAACCTTAAACCCTAACGAGTTTAGTAAATGTTTTTGTGATCCCTCTATGTGAGTCTCCTGGAGGCAAATGATATCGCCCCCCAGAAAGCGCAGACCTTGCGCTACTTTTTGCCTTTTTAATGCATCATTCAGCCCACAGATATTAGCAGAGATAAACCTGAGTGAATTTATTTTAGCCATTTGGATATTTTAAAAGATTTAAGCCGGAATTTTCTTGATCCTTTGAGTGCACTTCATTTGGTGAATTTTTTAGCCTTACCCAACGTCTAAGTGAGTGATTATGTGTGAAAAGGTGTCCTTGATTCCTCTGTGTCATTCTAGATACCCCTCCGCCCCCCCCAACCCACCCCCCCCCCCTATCTTTGAGCAATCAGGAATAACCTGAATGATGGTAGTCAGTAGTGAGTCTCAGCCGCAGACCACGCCTAGGATATGTTAGTTATGAGTTCGGCTAGATCCCCTTCAGCTAGATAGACCAATTTTAAATTTAACATACAACTAGCCTGTTGAGAGAAGAAAAACCCAGGGAGGGAGTGAAGAGGAACGAGAGAAAGCCATGGTGGAGAAATAACAAAATATATTCCTCCCCTGCCCTGCTCATGCCCGAGTGGTAGTCTCTTTATTTTGGGCCCTTCTTAGATTTAATCTCGTCCAGGTATTCCCCTGCCTTAATTTCAGACAAGAAGATTTTTGTATCCCCATTAAAAATTACTTTAAGTCTGGCAGGGTTCATTAGGTATACTTGTGCTCCCAGTTGCTGGAATGGGGAGATTAGTTGTCTAAGACGCCATCTTCGCTCTGTCTGGTGGCAAAAGTCGGGCTTTGCAAAATTTTTTATTCCATTAGCCCCCTTCTTAGAGTTTGGGCGAGCCTGATCGTATATTAATTGCCTCAAAAGGAAGTTCCCAAAGTACACCAGGAACACCCTTGGTTGTCCACCCGCTGCACTGCTGCCATCGCGCTGTCGCCTAATGTTAAAGGGAAAACGGTGTGCCCTCTGAACCTCGCAATCCCAATCCCAGCCTGGATGTTCGGGGAAGGATTCTTGCAAGAGTTTTACAATGAAACGCCTGGGATCTTCGCCTTCCTTCCCCTCCGGGATTCCAAGCAAGCGAAGGTTGTTTCTGCGTTGGCGGTTTTCCTGTTCCTCCAGTTTGGACATTAGATCCACTAGGCAGGCAGCGTTGGTCTCGCTCTGCTTTTTGACAGCCGTGGACTCAATTTCCAGACATTCGGTACGCCCTCAATCATAGAAACACGGTCGCTTATATCAGTACATGTTTTATTCAGTCGTCTTAGGCCTCCTTGCAACTTTTTAGCAGCCCCTTTGGCTGCGCGGTTGTCTGCCCGAACCTCTTCCTGAAATTCTTTGATTGAGGCTAAGATTGAAGCTAGTGAGGGCTCCGAAGTATCTGCCGGCAAGCTCTTTGCCTTTTCCCACTTTGTCATGTGGGAGTCGTCGTCGTCAGCCAAGGGGTAGGACATCTGTGAGTCTGAGTAGTCCCACTTAAGTTGGCTACGTCTTTTGCCCTTACTCCTTGCTTTCTTGGATCGTTGCACCGTTCCAGTGTTTTGGATCGACTCCTCGCTGTCATCTTCACTTGTGTCAAGGCCCCCTCGTCGGAAGTGGTCCCTGTGCCATCAGACACCGAGTAAAAGTTCTCAGGCCCGGTTTCTGGAGTCCACGGTGCTTGTGCACCAGCGGCAGCTTCCAAGCCCAGGATGTAGTTAGTAATACCAGCCTCAGAGTTCATGGAGGGATCACCAGGACCATTCGTAGAACCACTCATGTAGGGGCAGCCGTCCGTGTTCTGAACTGTAACAGCTAAAGATAGCTGATTTTGCTGCTCGATTAGCCCCTTACAGATGACCACAGCAGGGAGACATGGGGAACTATTTAAGTTTTCAGTCGAGCCTTGTGGGCCCGCAATGATTCCTGCGTCAGCTTGCAGCACTTCCACTGGGGTTGCTTCTGTTAAACAGGACTCTTGCTGCTGGCTTGGCACGGGTAGTTGGGAAGTTAACCGATCTAGGGGGGCACACTCAAGGGGAGGAGTATGTATAGAAGTCTTGGTGTTTATAACAGGAGGCTGTCCTTTAGCACCCAAAAATATTTTAGCTATCGGTGGCTGAGCGCCCACTGAGTCCTTAGGCAACCCACCTCCCCCGGACCTCCCCAGCGGCTTTTTACTCCCACTAACCTCATGTCTAGATCGGGTGGTGCTTTCCGTAGGAGCGCCGCCTCTAGACTCAGTGCTGGCAATGGTCGCTTTCAGCTTGCTGCCCTTCTTGACCCCCCTGCAGCTCATAATCCCAGGGTTGCCCTGATGCTGTTGCCGTCGATTCTTCTCGCGTCCTGATAGGACTGAGGCAGTGAATGCAGCCAAGTCCGGGGCCAGAATTTCAATAATCCAGAAGATCCAGGTAGAGAATAGAGTCCTCCAGCGCAAGGCAGGCAGCACACGGGAATACGCGGGGGAAATATAATAGATTACCGCGGCAGCTACTGTATACCGCTGTGAGCGAAAACCGGACGTCTGTGATCCTCCCGCCAGTAGTCTCCGCGTCTGTCCGTGCATCGCAGGGCGCCTAGCCGATCGGTTACGCAACTAGCGTGAGCGGCCGATCAGCGCGAGTGCTCACTCTGACTCCATCTTGCTCCACACACATTCCTGTGTCCCTGGCTCCAGCGTTATACCGCAACCATGTGGGCTGTGATGAAGAATCACCACCCCATGAAATACCTCTGCGGTCCCTACCACAGCCACAACCCCAATATCCCATCAAACGGGAAGCTAAAGGTCCCGTTTTCCGAAATTCTGACCCAGTTGGAATATCAGGGAGTGATTGAAACATGCGTGTCACCGATGAATAATCCCCTTTTCGCGGTTTCTAAACCCGATGAATCGTACCGCTTAGTTTTGGATTACCGGCATTTGAACTCTCATTGTCGTACCTTTGCGTTGCAAAACACACATAGTTCTGCGCTAGTAGACAGTCTTGTTCGTAAAAAATATAAAACTACACTTGACCTATCCAATGGATTCTACACGCACAACTTGGCCCCGGAGAGTAGCCAATGGAGCGCTTTTACCTCCGGTGGTAAATTATTCAAATTCAGGCGTTTACCTATGGGCTACAAGAACAATCCGGGCGTATTCGCTGCTCGTGTTGTCTCTTTGTTAGACGGCATAGACCCAGATGCATGTTCGTACGTCGATGATATCTATCTGACTGACGACGAGTTATTCCCGCATCTTTCCCGAGTGGACCGCATTATTCTAGAATTTGCGGTTCTAGGTTACAAGTTTAACTTTGCCAAATCTCACATTGCTGAATTTACCGTTTTGTTTTTGGGTTATGAGCTCAACAATGAAGGTAAGGGCTTAGCCCCCCATTTTCTGGAGAAATGTGCACTTCTGTGCCCTCCTACTACTCTGAAGAAACTACAGTCTTTGCTGGGTTTTCTGAACTTCGGGCGTACTTACATTCCCGAATATGCCCAGCGTATCAAGCCACTGTATGCCTTGATACAACCTAACTTTTCGAAGTCATGCTGGCTTCCGGAGCATTCCTCCATTCTGCAGTCTTTGCAGACAGACTTACTTGTCTAAATACTTATTGACTCGTGACAACCACACCAACCTGGTGATTAGAATCATTCCAGGGGCAGTGGGTTTCATGTACTTGACCTTTAACGAAGGTGACACAGTACCGATTGCATACAAGTCACATCTATACACTTCAGCAGAAATGCGCTTTTCCTCTGTGGAGAAAGTTTTAACTGCAGTGCAAATGGCGATTCTGAAGGAACGCGCACTGGCACAGGGAAAACGCATTTTGGTGGTAACACCCTATCCTGCCCTAGAGGCAGTGACGAAAGCAAGTGTTCCGAACTCTAAAGCTTTGCACCCCCGTTGGATTCAATGGGCAACATCTTTGACGTCTCCAGATGTCACTTTTATCTTTGATTCTTCTCTTCAGACTCAGGAGTTTTTACAGTATGAATTCGTTCATCCTCCTCCTCTGTCGTTGCTACCGCTTGAGGAATACGAATGTATTATTTATACCGATGGCTCTGCACAACCGGCCACGGGTTCCAAGCATGCTTATTCAGCCGCATGTGCTATTGTTGCAGGTTCCTTTGTGAACGGAAAATTTAAATCAATTGTGGTGCATACTCAAGCACTGGGAGACAGTACTGCACAATTGGCCGATCTGCGTGCATTGGTGCTAGCACTTGAGTTCGCTAATCCGGATGTGACCACTCTTATTGTATGCGATTCCTACTACTGTGTTCAGTCTTACAATGACAATCTCTTCTTTTGGTCACAAAATGACTATAGAGACGCAAAAGGCAGCACAATCAAGCATAAAATCCTTTGGGTTCGAGTGGCAGATTTACAACAACGTCTGCCTCTCACACAGGTGGTACACACTCTTGGCCATCAGCGTGTGGGCGCACATGCTGTCGGTAACGGTTTGGCAGATGAAGCTGCCAAATCAGCAGTAGCCACGTGCTCAGTCGCAGCAGTTACCAGATCCATGTCTAAAATAGATTCTGATATTCTAGCAGCCATTGCTGCGACAAAGGAAGGTGCTAATTACCCTAGGGGTTTCCCTTCGAAATACTCTTATCAATTAGGTCCCGAACAGGCTCCTTACGTAAGAATTCCAGGTGTTGGGGATCGGCTGATTCCCAACATGGACCGCAGACTTTCCTTGATTACTGCAGCACACGAAGGCATGGCTTCGGCTCATGCTGGGGTGTCTGCGACAGTTTCCATCTTGCAGCAGCGTTACTGGTGGCGTAGTTTATACAAACAAACCCGTACTTATGTGCTTTCTTGTGACGTTTGTCAGCAGATTAAGCCTTCCACGGTTACACGGCCACCACAGACCCCGCTCTGCATTTCTAACAGACCTTTTGGGTGTGTTTACCTGGATCACTGCGGTCCATTCTCATCAGACACTGCATATAAATATATCTTAATTGCAGTGGACTTGTGCACACGTTTCATCTGGGTCTGGCCACAACGGAGTGCTGACGCTCGAAATGTCATAAGGGATTTGCGTGTCTTTGTGGGAATTTTCGCCTGTGGCACCTTCCATTCTGACCAAGGTCCAGCGTTTGCCTCTAAGGCTTACAAGGACGCAATGGGTTCACTGGGGGTGCGGGTGAAATTTTCGTCACCGTATCGGCCTGAGGGCAATTCGATTGTTGAACGAATGAACCGTGACTTAAAGCAATCCTTGACAGCTAGAGTCTTGGGTACTGGCAGGAACTGGCTGGCCCACTTGTATACCGTACAACGTGCACTTAATAATCTCCCTAGAAGACCTCTGGGTGGGCGGACCCCATACGAAATGCTCTTTGGCATAAGAATGTTTGTGCCTGACCTTGATGGTCTAGACATGGCGGCGCAATCCGCCATCTTTGATGTAGATAACCATTCTACTATGTTACAGGACTTACAAGAAGCCCGAGACAAACTTGCAATTGCACATTTACCTTCAGCCACAGACGCTGCACTGCAGATTCCGGTTGCCGGCTGGCTTCCGAAGATTGGAGAACTGGTTCGAGAAGAGGGGCCGAATTCTTTTTTGTTCTCCACCTTCTATCGTGCACCGGTTCCAGTCCTTGGCTTGAAGGGAACTCGTACAGTCATCTTACCACCGCTTCCTGGTCGCAAAGAGAACAGATACATCTCAGTGGAAAATGTCAAGCTACAACATCTGGCCGATCCTGAATAGTGTTACACCAGCGGTCTCTTGTCCTGTCATTTCCCGGACGAATGTTTGTGGCTCTCCTGCCCGAACGGTCACTGATGTTGCCATCGAGATAGTAGATTTGCCTGATCGCTTACTCGACTACCCGGACTCCCCCTGCAACGACGAGTCTGAGTATACTTATCCCGCTAACGAGTCAGTGGCACACCTACCAACAACGCCACTGAGCCCAACAAGTTATTCCTTTGACTCGGATTCCACCTCGTCACTTGTCCCGTCCAAATTCAGCATTCTTGTATCCTGTTTCAGAGACAATTTTTTTGATCCCCCCATGGACATACATCTGGTTGGTACTTTTCCTGATTTTTTTGTTCATGTCTATTGGCTTTGTCACCGTGTTTTTTCTGCTCATCAATGGACACTATTTGCCAGAACGCTCTGCGGTGAACTCTGTCGCTGGAACTTTGGCTCCACATTCTTCATCTCACATCATGAAGTGAGACCACACATTTGTGAACATTTCAGCTTTTCCAGTTGCTGATGGCATCGTTTGGGATGCGGTAAATTTCCAAATTCATGGACCAACCGAAATTATTAATGTACCAAATGTCCTTCGTGTTTCAATGGATGATGTCGTAAAAGTAATATTCATTCTGACGATTGGGATGTGCATGCAGTTGAAGCATTATTTACTGATTTGAAATATTATGCTGCTTTTCATGCTGAAGATCTGTACATGAATTCTGCAAATTATGCTGATTTGTATTGTTACCAGCATTGGGGCAACCATTTTCTCCATAAACCCAGTACCCTTAGGGGTCTTTTTAATTACACCCAATGGGAACATTGTCCGACTCCTTTGCCAGGTAGCTCCCACACGCTTAGAAATAAGTTTACTTATTTTACCGATTTTAACAGATCGAACCCTGGGTCCTATTTCTTTAAATTAAACACTTCCTCTACACAGAAAATCATGTTGACCCATACAAAATTGCTGTATTCAGGCTCCCTTTTAAGCGCCTTGGCAGTAGGTGGGTATGAACACTGGCGTGACACCATAGATTTAAAATCTATATGGGGCTCCAAAGCATGGCAGGTACAGGGCACAGAAGCCTTGCACTGTGCTTGCCTCCTCCCAGCCCAAATTCTATTTTTAAATCAGACCGTCTATCAAACGACATGTTGGGGTTTGGCTACGTCCAAACAATTGAATGCCCCATCCTTTCCTGTCTTGTCTTCCACTCCCAACATAAGCTTGTACTTTAATATGTCCCTTACCGAATTGCAGGTTTTGTTTCAGAACAATTCGTTTCATGTCTCTGCGTTGGTTCAGTCACCCTGGTTGGCTTGGCCCATTGCATCCAATGCCTGCCAATTGCGTTTTCATAACACGGATTCTGGCTACAAACAGGATAGGCCAGATCCAAGGTTTTCTGACTCTCGTACTGTTACAACGTATTCTGTTGGTAAATTGTGTAAATAGTGGTTGCAGCACTCGTCCTTGGATTCTGTAAAACAACATTTATCCCTCCTATCAGGCAACATTGATCTGTCCGACTTTGTTCTAGGGCCTCGTGGTCCTCGACCAACGAGATTCATTTATGAAACTTAAAATGAACTCTGGAAGCTTTCGCAAATTGAAGCTGCTTCCCGTCTTCGGGAAATCGATCAAGCAAATTTGGAAAAGGTGCTTGCTGTTGTTGACAATAGTATTAATACCCTGTCTTCTCGCATTTACACATTAGAGAATATTGTTTCCTCTGTTGTTGATATTGTACAAGATGATGTTTCTGTGTTATATCATGGTCAAAATCAGTTGCGTTCAGTAATGCAGTTTGCATGGACTTTGCAAACACTTAGAATGGGGAAAGTTCCTTGGCAATTTTTGAACACCTCTGCCTTATTTTCACCTTTTAATTTGACTGAGAAACAGCGGTTCATGTCCATGAAGGATGCAGCATACACTCTGTTACATATTGAAAAGATAGAGCCCTTACCATTCTCTATTGCGGAATTGGATTCTGCTGTGTGGCTAGTACACGGGGTTATCGCTTTGCCTTTTTCATTGTTTGAATTTAGTTTGTGCATGAAGCATTATCCTGTAGGCCGTTTCCAGCCTTTGGGCAGTGCCTTCCTGCATGAACTTTGGTCCCTGCCTTTCATGTTTAAATGCCTTAGAGACGGGAGGGAGGTTTTTCTCACGGGGGAATCATGCGATTCAACGGTGGGTCATTCCCTTATTTGCAAACACATTACGTTGCACGGAGCTTGTAACGTTTCGGCTCCGAATCTTGCTTGTGTGTTAAAGAGTATTCCAGCTCCTGCTATTTCTCCTACTTTTACTGTGCTTGCTAATGGTAGCTATTTGCTTTTGAATAACCAAGACTGCTGTGGCCTACTGGCCGGCATACCATATATTGTTACCGTTTCCCACAGGGTTGTCTGCTGCAAAAATGTGCTTTTTCCTCCCCCGCACGACATCATAGATAGTTCTGTGTGGCCTTCCATTCCTACTCTGAGGGCGGATTTCAATAAATTGAGCAGAATAAAGGCGCTATTATTGAACCAGGAGGTTATGCTCACATCTGCCCGGGAGACGTTCATTCTCCAGGTGGCAAGTACCCACAGTGAAATACAGGCCCTTTTGAACACTAACCTCCCACAACATTTCGGTGAACTGATTCACTGTTTTTAATGCGTCCCGCACTGAAGGTCTGGTGCACTTTTTTAAAGTTGTGGGCTCTGGCCTTGTGACCTCTTTTCAAACTATTTTTGGTGTAATACCGGCTTTTATTCATTCCATCTTTTCCAGCGTCTTTGGTGGCTTTCCACTGATCCTCGCCTTGGCGGCTGGTGTCCTGCTGTTGGTCTGTTTACTACGCAATGGCTGCACCTCCATCGGCCCTTCTCGAGCCAGGTCGGCTCCAGATGCTCCGTGAACGCATCCTCGCTGGCTTCGGCGTCCTGCCCTTGGCGACCATGAGTGTGTCCTATACACTTTCTTTTCGCTTTGCGTATTTCACTTGCGTGCAACCTGTGATGTCTTGCTTCAGATGTCCATTCTCGTGGGCCTTGGATTATTGCCTCTCCAATACGTCTTTGTCTGTTCCGGATTTTGTTCAGTTGGTGGGTCCCCTAGAGGCCCATGAACAGGACTGTTCCGCTGCAGGCTACATGGCGCGTGCGGCTGCACTGGGGATTTTGGCACAATGGGATATCTGGGCGGTTGCTCGGAATCTCCTACAACGAAGTTATATTGAGTATCACGCAAGTTGTCCCGCAATGCTGTTCGCTGCTCCCTCTTGTGAGGAACATGACTGCAGCTTTGATTTACTTGACTGGATGGCGTCGCTTTTTTCCGACGATTCCAATGATGTCCTCTTGGAAGGTGTGGCGTTTTTCTGCACTTACACTCTATTGGATTGAGAGGGCTTTCGCTTTCTGCGACCTGCCTCGCTGGATATAGATCTATATGTATATTTTTTTTTTCTTCTTCCCATCTCCCCTTCGTTGTCCTTCCTGGGATTCATTTCACCACATACGTTGTGTTCTGCTCAGTTTATTTGGACTGTCATCTTCTTGGACGATGGACTGACCAGGGGAGGGTGTCGTGTGGTTTGTGGCCTCCCGGTCTGCTTTGCTACGTTGGCTTAGGCCTAGCTACCATGAGGCCTTTTTGCGCACGTTCCTTTGTGCCGTTGTTTTTCAAGCCTCTGCTTCTGCCCGGCTATTTTAGCACTGTCTGCATTTCTATCTTTCACCTTTTCTCCTGTTCCCTTTTGGGCTACGTCTGCACACCATGTACAAGGTCGAAAAACAACGTCCCTTGTTCCTGCTGATTTGGCCAGTCCCTCGCACTTAGACATAACACTCTATTTACAGCTGCCTTGGAGAAATTCATGTGCTTTTAATATTGTGTTTTTCACTGTTAGACACACTTGGAGAACAACCTTTCCAGAGAGAAGAGCGGTTTGTATCTGATGATGTAAACTTTGCATCTGGATATTGAGGTATGGGGGTTCGCTAGTCAAAGCCCAGAGGTCTTCTATTTTTATAATAAACTAGCTACGAGCACGGGGAGGGTGGTAAGGTCATTTAGCCCTATATCCACTGCTTTATGAAATGCTTTCCCCGTTTGTATTCTATGGAGTTGTAACTATGCTGATTATATTATCCTTATGCATTATGCTGATAGTACTGGCACGTGTACTGTATCTTAGAGCACGTTAGTTAAAATAAACATTTTAAACTATACAGTGTCTCTTCTTACGCGTGTTGTGGACAGGTATGAGTGAAGTATGAAAGGGTGTTCTTGCTACTGCGAGTCCTGAGAGAGAGAGATACCGTGTTCTGGGTTGTCTAATCATTGGTAGCATTGTTGCTAATGAGACGCTACAGCTAATCGGGTTGGGGTTTTAGGTGCTAAGGTTTATGGTTGGCTCACCACTATATTCCGAGGTCCTATTATCCTGTGCATAGCTCTGTGTATGTGCAGAATCCCTACAACAGAGGCAGGGGGGAAGACACTGCTTTAACCCTACTGCTCCTTCTCTTGGAAGGTGCCTGGTCCATTTTTCCAGGATCCAGGACCTGTTCAGTGTTAGAGATTTTTGCCTGTGACCTGGTCATAGCAAACACATCTGCAAGGATACCCAACATTTCTGCATGAGTCCTGAGTTCCACTTCAGCCCAAGCTGAAGTTTCTAAATCATTGCCCAACAAGCATTCAACAGGGAGGTCTGCACTTACCACAACCTTCTTAGGGCCAGTTACCCCTCCCCAGGAGAAATTAATAACTGCCAAGGAATGGTCTGTCCTGACATTGCTAGCATCGGTGACTTGGTACATCTCACCAAGTATGATTTGCTCAGGAGCCACAAGATCTTTGGTCACCATGGTGACACTTGCTCCTGTGTCCCTGAATGCCAAGGCCTCCTTTCCATTGATTATAGGCTGTTGTCTGTATTTGCCCAGATTACTGGGGCTTACAAATAAGGAGGCCATATCCATGCCTCCATCACAGATCAACATAGCCTGAGTTGGAACTCTGACTAGGCCAGAGTCCATCTCAGATCCCAGGGTTAACCCTACTACACCCTTATTTGGAACACCACCACTTGGAGCTGAACTAGGGGGAACAGTTGCCTTAGGGGCAGTGGTGGTTGGAGTGGAGTCCTTGGACTTGTTACAATCACTTGTCCAATGGGTCTTCTGTTTACAGATTTGACACCATGGCTTCTTCTTGCCTTTTCCCTTGTTGGATTGTGACTCCCCACCAGATGCAGATTTTTGGGGCCCTTGAGAAGACTTCTGGTCTTTACCCTTCTCCCCACCCTTATCAGAGTTTTTAGAATCCTGCTTCTTGGAGTCACCACCTTGGTTCTGAACCTTCTGCCTCACCCTGGTTCTGACCCATTTGTCTGCCTTCTGGCCCAATTCTTGGGGAGAGGTCAGATCAGAGTCCACCAGGTACTGATGCAACAGTTGATTTTGACAGTTATTAAGGATCTGCTCGCTCATGATTAAATTTATACAATCCTTTGAAATCACACACCTTACTGCCAAGTAACCAGGCTTCCAGAGGCTTAGTAGCACAATCAACAAAGTCAACCCAGTCCTGAGTCTGTGCCTTTTGGGTGTCTCTGAACTTTAACCTGTACTGTTCAGTGGTTAGGCCAAACCCATCAATCAGAGCACTCTTCAGGACTTTGTAATTATCAGCATCCTCTTCTCTTACAGTGAGGAGCTTGTCTCTACCTTTGCCTGCAAAGGAGAGCCACAAGATTGCTGCCCACTGCTCCTGAGGGACCCTCTGTACCTTACAGGCCCTCTCCAGTGCAGTTATCCATTTGTGGATGTCATCCCCACTCTGGTAGGGAGGGACAATCTTGTTCAGAACCTATGGTCATGATGATGTTCTCTAACTCTAGGGACACTGGCTGCTGCCATGGGGCTCTAGCCCCAACTTCTGAGAAGCTCTCTGAAGCTCCAGGGATTCCCTATCTAAGGCCAATTGCTCTCTTGATTCTGAGCTTAGCTCTCTCAAACTCAAGCAGTTGGCATTTCTTCTCATAAGAGGATTCCCTTTTATGAGAAGCAGAGGTCCCTATAGAAGTACCAGAATGATTAGATTCCTGAGAAGGAGATCTTGATCTTCTTGGTAGACTATTAACCCTTCCTGGGGGAGTGAAGAGAGGGCCACTGCGGCCTTCCTCACCTGAAGGAAGAATTGGATTGTCCAGGTTGGAATCATCTTGATCCACCTGGTCAGCATTGGAGTCCAGGTCATAGAAGTTTTCACTTCCTGGCCTTTCTTCCTCTGCTGCCCCACCCAACTTGCCTGCCTCGTCAGACCCTGGGGTCTTTCTGAGGTCATCTAACAGCAAAGCCTCTATGAGGCGTTGAGTGCTTGCATGTCTCCCTGTCTTCCGTTTCCTAGATGTACACATATTTCTCAAGTCTTGGAATGTGAGATTGTCATACCTAGTTGGCAAGGAGTCACTGACTTCAGGCCTTAAAGACATTCTAGTGTGGTGTGGTGTATGCACCTACCTACTCTAGTGGGAACTGAGACTCTCTTGAGTTGGAGAAAAGTGTGTGCTAGACCCTTTGGCTACCCAACTCCAAGTTCAGTAGAACTTACTTTATTCTAGACTTGATTTATATGTACCTAAGTACCTTTAGTGGTTTTCAGTTAGTCACTCACTGAGATTATCTGGTAAAACAATAGCAAGCTTGAATCCCAACCGCTGCACACCAATGTGAGAAGTTGGCCTGGTATATGCTGTCCACTAATTAAAGTGGGCACCTTGCACCAGTCCAAACGACCCTTATTGATGATTAGGTTAAAGACAACCTTTATAGAAAGCTATCCTAGTGGTAGCTGTGGAGAGCAGCCTTCAGGCTAAGTCTTGAAGGAATGTAAAGCAGCTTGTTTTACCAGTATATAACCTCTTGAATGACCAAATGAAAGGAGAACCACACCAGGTATATATAAAATATATGTATTTATTACTAAACACTCTCTACTAACCTCTTTATGAGATTAGAGAACAAGGCACACAATATTACAGTACTAGAACGACAGTAAATAGCACAATACACAGTGGGGGCTCTAGGGGGAGACCAAACCATATATTAAGAAAGTGGTATAACAACCCCGACTTGACTAGACACAGTGCCTAGAGCACGTAGAATTGCTGGGACCCCAAGGAACCACCCAAGGTAGTGACACAGGGGACCCACGGAGGACGGGTGCAGTGTGGGAACACAGGCGCGAGCTCCGTACAACTCTATGGGAAAGTCGCGGTTGGAAATTTAGAGTTTAAGGACACTTCGGAGAGGACTTCAAGCAAACCCAGTTAAACTTAGAAGGTTCTAAGGCCAGCACCCTTGTGAGTACCGAGGTACCCGAGTTACCTATCCCAGAGGAGCCGGGTGCATAGGGGTCAAGTGGTGTCGGAAACCCTCGTCGTTTTCAATGGCGTGATGCGAAGAAGTGCTGCTGCCGTGGAGAGAAAAAGTGTCCGGTGTGACCCAAGCCTGGATCGGAGATGAGAAGAACCTGAAAGCAGAGGGGACAAAGTCTGGGTCACTTCACGTGACCAGGAGCGGAGCAATCGAATGCCCACCGATGTCGGGTGCTTCAGGTGCGAAGAGGTGAAGCTTGACTCTGCAGCCACGGGTACCAGGAGACATCGACGATGACCAGATTCCGCAGGCGAGCTGTCCCACGAAGGATGTCGAGTGCTGGGGGGGGGGTCAGTTTCCGGATTGGAGACCAACAAGCCTTGGCAACTGCAACCCACGCGGTCAGAGAAAAGATGCTTCTGTGAGGACCAGCAAGGTCCTGGGGACTCCCCAAGCGATGGAGAGTCAGGGCACCTCTGGAGCAACCAGGGAAGCCCACTGAAAGTTAAAGTTGCCTTCTCAGGGACCCACAGGTCAACGGACCAGGGTTTGCGAAGGGACCTCGAGAGGAATCACACAATACCAGCCCACGGAACACTCGTGGAGTGTAGGCCTGTAATCTTCGGTGGAAACACTGCTCGGGGCTTGGACTACAAGTAGCCCAAAGCACAGCCTCGGGGATCGCCTAAAAGCATATGCTGCTGCAAATGTGCACGGTGTCCAGGGGTTCGGGTTTCACGGTCCCCACGAGGGCTGCGGGTCTCAGGTTGGCTGAGAGCACTAGTCGGCCTCGGGGAAGCTTGGGCACCCACCTCCTGTGTTGCAAAATCTTCGGAGTCCGTCGGGAGCTGCGTAGATGCAAACCGGTCAGATGCGTTGAGGTGCCTGCCTTGCAGGGGAGTAACTCCTTTACTCCAAGGGAGATTCTTCAGTCGTCCAGCAAAGCGTACATAGTCGAAGGTTACTTGGTTTCTGTAGCAGAGTTTAGTCCAGGTAATATCTAAAGTCCTGTAGTCAGGGTTCCTACTTTATACCCAAGGAAGGGGTGGGACAAACTCTGGGGACATACCTATGGGAGGGTCAGGACAGAGGGGTGGCTGCACCCATGTCCTTTGTCCAGTTTCGCGCCAGAGCAGGGGCTGAGTGCCCCTGCAACCGGTTTGAGCTGGACTATGCCCAGGGACACCAAATGTGCCCCCAGTGCAGACATCCAGGCACTCTTGGAGTGCTCCCACCCAGCCCCAATACACTAAAGCCTGTCTGGGAGGTGGTCACACCTCCCTGTGACAGGAAACCTATTGTCAAACCTTCCCCTGCCGGAGTTTCGTCCAGCAGCAGGAGGGCAGGCTCGTGTCTGTGGCTGGCAGCATCCATTTTGTGATGCCAGGGCTCTGTAAAGCTGGTAGCGGGTGTACTGGTGCTGTCATATTTCTCCCTCTAGGAGGGAGGAATCATACCTCCCACACCAGTTACTGGTGTGGAGGTATGATTCCAAGGTGTTTGACACCAAACACAACATTATTCCTTGCAGCCATTTTAAAGTTAGCATTTACCGCGAGGTTATAATGCACTTAAGAGTATATGGTTGGCTGCATCACAGACAACCCCGGAATGGTGGTTCCGAAGGCTGCAGAGGGGCTCTGCTCATGCATGGGCACTCTCTCACATAAAACCCAGCACCCTGCCTTCAGGATTGATAAGGCCTGCCATAGGGGTGACTGATAGGCTTATATGTGCAGTGATTAGGATAGATATAGTGAACCTATATCTAAGGGAGGGGTGCATGCACCACCGTCCACAGGCTGCAGTAGCAGACCTGTTGTGTCATTTTGAATGGCCTCTCAGGGGTGGCATAATACATGCTGCTTCCCCTGGGAGGCCTCTGGTGTACCTATGCCCTGGGTACATAGTATACCATATACTAGGGACTTATAAGGGTACCCCAGAATCCAATCTGGAGTGTCCCTAAAGTACATGCAATCAATTTAGAGGAGAAAGCAGATAGACTGGGGTCCTGAATAGCAGGATCCCAGTCAGACTAAGTCGAAAACAGTGAAACATCAGCAAAAAAGTGGGGGTAACTATAAGAAGCAGATCCTACTCTCCTACAATTAACATTGCAGAACTCAGAAATTGCACTGTCGACTTTTTTAACTGAAAAATATATTTCTCTTTAAAAACATACTTACCTGAACGATTTTCTTCTGATGCTTAAACATATATAAAGATACTTGCTATTTATATAAATTGGTGGGGATCTCCTTCTTGAGTCGTGTCTCTCATTCATTGACCATTGTGTGTATTTTCAGATGCCTTGCGCTTCTCTGTGTTAAGCCTAAGGCTGCTCCATAACGCAACCCCCCAACAGAGCACTTTGGAATTGCCATATCAAGCCCCTGTCCACTCATGAGGGAACCCCTGGACTCCTTACACAATATATCTCATTTTGATATATCATGTAAAGAGCCAGCTTGATACATCAAGGCTTAATACCTTCATGGTAGGGAAGAAAATTAAAGATGGTGGTGCAAAACGTTCTTTATTCTGCCAGCAGGTGTGAAATATTTGAAGCTTGAGAAGGTAAAGTGGTGCCTGATAATGCAGCAGGGTGTAGTTATTGAACTAACTTTGGGAAGGTGGTGGTGATCAGGGAGGTTAATGCGAGCAGGAGGGTAAGGGAGAATCAGGGGTGGTTCCTTTATTTAGGGCTCCAGGGTGTTGCCACCCTATAGTTATTGCCCCCTTTCACCCCTGTATTTAAATATGTAAAAACGGATGTTTTTTTTTCTGGCCACGCTGCGCTTTTTATTTTTAGCCGTGGACTTTTCGTTCGTTCCTGTGGCTGCATGATGATTTGAGGGCAGGACGTGCGGGGTGTGGTGACCATATTTGGCAGCACCACACTGTAGCAAACGGGCAGGCTCACCACCTGGGTGAGCCACATCGTCACACAAAGACTCACTCGTTAAAGTGCGCATGTCGGGTTGGACAGCTGCCTTTCTGTGGCCAACCCGTCATGCGCGCTAGAGGCATCTTCCTACCTGCACAATTAATGAGCCTCGGGTGATCACAGTTGCAGCCCCTTAGTTCTCTCAGGAGCATGAAGGTTTGCCTGCCCAAGTGAATCCTGGTGCCGCTCTCATGCTGTTTTGGTAAAATAAACAGCAAGGAAGCAGTGCCTGGATTGCCCATAAGATGAGGGTAGGCTCTGGTAGCACGTGAGGCGGTGTGGGAGGCTCAGCTTTGCGGAATATGGCCATTCATTGTATGACTTTATTATGAAGCCATGCAGTGATTGGCCATTTCAGTCCATTGCTTTCTCTTCCCTCTTTGAGGGCAGCGCTAGTAACAGCATTGCGCACAAGATGGAAAGTACGAGACGACGAGAGAGTATTCCTGGCCACATTCCACTTCTAGATGAAACTTCAAAAGGTAAGGTAGGGCTGGAATTATTATAGCTTACATATGGACAATGTACAAAGTGAACCAATCATTTGAGAAGTCTTTGACCTACAGAATTCGTGCATTAACCGGTCCCATCACTTCTGGAACAATGGTAACACGGAACTGAATGGTATCTTTAAACTAAGATCGCTTTTAAGCTCAGTTGGTCATGCAGCAGTGATTTTGCAAACAAGTCCATACTTTTTTTTAACAGACACAACCACCTCTTATTAACAGAAGCAACGTGTCCCTTTCGTGCGTCTCTCAGCAGAGCCAGTGGTGGCTCCCCCGCTAAGGCGGAGGAGCGTTACCCCACTGCTTTTTTGCAGTGAAACAAAGGGGGAAAAAAATGGTAACTCACGTTATCATTTTATTTTCTCCTACTTGCGCAGCCTTGCGTGAGGGAGTGGGGGCAGGGGAGGAGTGGTAGGCAGCACCCTCCTAAGTGCACAATGAGTGCTTGGCCGGCCCTCTCGGCCGCCCAAAACAGTCTTGCGCACTTCGCATGTTCTCCATGCAGGCTGCATCGCAGCCTAACTCGAGAACATGCCCAGACCTCCAGTCAGCGTCTAAGGGCCGAAACATGGCGCTCAGACCAATCACAACGCTGCTAAGGCAGCATTGTGATTGGCTGACTGGGAGCCTGGGTGTGCTTCCTGTGGCCGAGCGAGGGAGGACTACAGAGGAGAGACGCGGCGAGGAAGCGGCGAAAAGGTACGTTTCTATTTTATTTTTTTATACCTGCTTCCCCTCATCTTGCGTTTCTCTCCCCCTCCCCCCCTCCCCCCCTCCCTCCCATCCCCTACCTCTGGTCCGTGCCGGCCGCCGCTGGAACTGGCACGATTCATGTACCAGCAGCAGAAAATTTACATACAGGACAGGAGGCGCAGGGCCTCATGCTGCCTCGAGCCAGGCATCTGCGATATGAAAGCTGATGATGGCACAAGCCAGAATGCAGACCCCAAGCAGAGGCATTCAGGAACACTAGAGCGTTCTGCAGGCAGCTGTTTCTCTGCCAGTCTGGAGGAGGCTGCAACATCAGCACACTCCAATATAAGATTCACTGATGCACAGGCCACGCATCGGTGACACAACAAACTCTCCAGATAAAACGTGCATAAATTGGGCCTGAGCGGCAAAAGCCTTCAGAAACAACCAGGAAAGAGCAAGTTGATGGAGTTTTTTGAAACTTTTTATTGGAAAGAAAAAGCTCGTCATTACAACAGTTAGCAAGACTGATATCGAGTTCCAGAGGTAATGTACATTACATTCTGTGTCATTAGGTCCTGGGATACAACCGTATTCCATTTGGCCCACTTTCGGTCCCATTTCCTCGGGCATCCTTTTTTCTTAAATACATCTTTTTCTGCGATCATGGATCTATACATGTCTGTTGCCCATTTCCCCAATGATGGTACGTCCCCTGCTCCCCAATGATGGTACGTCCCCTGCTCCCCAATGATGGTACGTCCCCTGCTCCCCATTTTTGTGCGATGTTCCATTTGGCTAGGGCCAACCCCAAGGAGACCCAGGATTGTTCAGTGTGGGTTAAGTCAGTAGTATAAATCAAATAGAGGTGGTGGAATGCACACCAATTTCTCTGTTGCTTAATGCTTAAACCTCAATTTCTTCAATGCTGGAGCGGCGTGCAAGCTTGATAGCGCTTCGCCCAATGCGCTTGAAAAGTATACACCATGAAAAAACAGGAGGCAAATCATGGAGTAAAATAAATTTAAAAGTGAAGAATAATATAAAGAGTTTAATTCATTGGATTCATTTACATGGTGAAAAGAAGGTTGTGCAGCTTGTATGGGGACCGAACCCGGGTCCCCTTTGATGGTGTTAAGTCAGTAGTATCCCATATATTGAGTCAACAGAGCTGTGGGGAGTTGGAAATTCTTTTCCCACACACATCTTTCAACTTGGATATGATCCCCTCCCAGTTGGGTTTAATTGCGGGGCATTCCCAGAGCGTGTGGAAGAACAATCCCTCTTGGGTACAGTGCTGGAGACATTCTGCATCTATTCTCTTCCACATTTAGACTAAGGTCCCTGCTGAGAGATATGATCTATGTAGGACTCATGAGAATAGCCACTTTGCGTGGGGAGGCCAGTGCATCCTGCCAGTCCTCGTCCTCTAAGTTCCCAACACCCGCCTCCCATTGTTTTCTAAGGCGTATGAGTGAGTCCGGAAGGTTGTTCACCAGTTTCTTATAAGTCAAGGATATTGCTTTATGGGTCACAGGCTCTATCAGCAGCCTGTCTTCCAGTGGGGACGCCTCGGGGAGAGCCTCCCCACCGGGGATAGCGGACTTTAGGGCATGACTGATTTGTAAATACCTTAAAGTTTCAGAGTTTGCCAATTGATACTCCGCCTGTAGCCTAGTGAATGAGATCATCCCATCTCTTTTTCAAAGATCGCCCACTGACGAGATGCCGATTGTGTCCCATCTATCGAATCCCGGGCAGTTGCTCAGTCTACCAAGTTGTTCTGATTCCCAAAGTGGTGTTGCTTGCGTTATTCTCTTGCGTCAGCCCAGTTTCTTTGTTACATGATGCCAGATTGCTATGGTGTGGGCTGTGGGGCCTGTGAGGTGTTGTTGCTTAGGGCTTGTGTAAAGAGCTCTTCGGTATCCACCCGGGCCCAGTAGCAATTTATCCATTTGGTAGCTCGGTTCGGCTTGTGGGCCGTGGACCCATTGATTTATTACCGCTAGTTGGGATGCCCAGTTGTATTGTTTAAGGTCGGGTAGGGAGATCCCCCCCATCGTACCATCCTCTGGTCAATTTTGCGAGAGGTCTTCCCATCCCACAGTAGGTTTCTCACCGCACTCTCGATGTTAATAAAGTATGAGTCTGGGACCATGAAAGGGGTATTCTGCAACAAATATAGGAAACAAGGCAATGCCAGCATTTTGAACAAGGCTGCTCGTCCCAGAAGGGTCAAGGGGAGTGTTCGCCAGTGTCGCACATCGTTGTGTAAGCGGGTCAGCGGGCCCTGGAGATTGGTGTTATAAAAGAGAAGTGGGTAAGGTGTTATGAAGATTCCCAAGTAACTGAATCCCTCAGTAGCCATGGTGACATCACAATCTGCCCGTATTTTGGGCTATGGACCATGGATCGTATATAATGTGGATTTAGACCAGTTTATAGTATAGCCTGATTTGTTTACCGAAGATTGAGAATATGTGGAGGATCCTATGGATCGATGCTGTCGGGGCAGCGACGTATACCAATGTCGTCCCCATACAGGGAAATTTTGTCTTTGTGGTATTCTGTCCATTTTAACCCCTTGATCAGAGGGTCCCCCCCCCCCCCCCTCCCCCCACCAACGTCGCTAGTGGTTCAAGCATCAAGGCGAAGATTAGAGGCGACTGGGGGCAGCCCTGCCGGGTTCCCCTTCCCAATTGGAATTGGCGGGATGAGTGGCAGTGGAAGACGATTTGTGCTTTCGGGTCAGCATAGAGAAGCTGGATCCACCTTATGTAGGTAGGGCCGAAGCCCATTCGCTCCAGGACGGCGAATATGTAGGGCCATTCGATATTGTTGAATGCCATTCTCGCATCAAGTGACAATAGAGCCGCATCTTCTTGGATTGTACCTGTCCTACCTAACACCCCTTGAAGACGACTGAAATTGAGGGCAGTGCTTCGCCCAGTCATGAAGCCTGACTGATCCGGGTGCACTATTTTGTTGATGATGGGAATCAGCCGATTGACCAGTGCTTTGGCCAGAATTGTAACTTCTGCAGTGAGATGGGCCGATAGGAACTGCAATCCTCCACCGGTTTACCTTGTTTATGTATCACGACTATCGAGGCTAGTCTTAGCTCGCTTGGGAGGGAGCCTTTTTGACAGCTTTCCAGATGCATGTCACGGAGGAAGGGTGTTATCTTAGAGGCCGTTAGTTTAAAGAATTCTATTGGGAGCCCGTTGGGCCCCATAGCCTTCCCGGACTGCATACCTTGTATTGCTACTAGTAATTCCTCTTCTGTGAGGTCGCCCTCCAGAGATTCTCGCTCCTCGGGGGTCAAGGAAGTAACTGGGACGGTGGCCAATAAGTCTCGAGAGTCGAGATGTGTGGTTGTGGTAGTGGGTGTATATATTTGGGCAAAGTAGGTGGCAAATGCCTCTGCGATTTCCTGTGGATCTCTCAACCCTTCCTCTTGGGCCCCCTTCAGGAGGGATGCCCAGCGATGGGCTTGATCCCGTCTCTCTAGCCAAGCCAACAATTTGCCCGCCCTGTTACCAAGTTCATATACTTTGTGTTGTACGGCCTTTTGTTTGGATCTAGCTGTCTCAATTGCAAGCTGCATATAGTCTAGTCTCTTCGTATCAAGGGCATGCCTAGCTAACTCATCCTCTGTGACTGCTACCTTTGCTTCCTCTGCCAGGATTTCCTTTTCCAACGTTTCTATTCGTGCCTTCAATTCTTTCTTGTGCCCCACCATTAGCACGAGTGCACGGCCGTTGATTACAGCCCCAAATGCCCCCCACAGGGTTCTTGGCGAATCTACTGTAACGGCGTTTTCGCTAAAGTATAGGTAAGTGTCCTTCATTAGTTCTGTTTTTACATGTGGGATTTTCAGATACCACGTATTGATCGTGAGGGTTGTGAGTCTGGGCGGGGAGTCCAAAACAATCTGGGCGAGGACTGGGGAATGGTCGGAGATAACCCTCGCCAAACACCTTGCTTCGGTAAAGTTATGTACGTCTTCTACATGCATCAGTAGATGGTCTATACGAGATTGACTGTCATGGGCTCCCGAGTGAAATTTGTACTGGCGCACCAGTGGGTTGAGATGCCTCAATATATCCCCGAGGCCAAAGGCCGAGAGGAAGTCTGCCAATTTTGATCTGTCATGCGGGTCCTGTCGGGGGAGGTGCGTTGGACAACCTGCCCACTCACTATCAAATTTAGATCCCCTCCCATTAGTAGAATGCCCGCGGGGAGGTCCAGCATGAACTTGCTGAGCTCCACTAGTGTCGTTTGTTGCAAGGCTGGGGGGGATATATACAGATAGCACGTTGCCTGGTTTCCCCTCCCACATTCCGGCCACAGCTGCGAATCTGCCCTGTGCGTCCACCCATGTTTTATGTATTATGAATGGGCAGCTTTTGCGAATAAGAATACCGGTTCCTCTGAAGCCGGAAGTGAACCCCGCATGAACTGCTAACCTATATCCCCACCTGTCCAGTGCCTTACAGGTGTTGCCAACCAAGTGTGTCTCCTGCAGTAGGGCTATCTCAGGTGCCTGGCGTTTTAAGTACTGAAGCACAATCCCTCGTTCGAGTTTATCGCCAAGCCCGTTTACATTCCAGGTGAGGAATTGGAGTGATTTCCCCTTTCTATTGTCTGTCATGGTCTCTGTGGGTTAAGCGAACGTCCATGTAATGAGTTGCATGTATGTTTCCTATTCTGTGTCGGGCCCAGGACAATGTGTGTAAGATCCTCTCCCTCCCTGCCGCAAAGACTGAGCTACAACTTAACTTGGTCCCCCTTCCAAACTTGAAATTTCCCATTTCCCACCCCCCCCCCGCCTCCCAGCATGGAGGGACTGGAACCTCCCGCCTCCCCAACATTGCAGAGTGCCTGTCGCCCACCCCTGAAGTGTCTGTGGTGCGTGGTCCGACCCCACCCCCGGCATCCGAAAGTCAACAGTATTTGAGCCTACTAATTGTCTAGAGGGGAACAAGTTACCCATCCTATTGTTGCACATCAGCTCTCCTGCTCATGAGTTCTCCCAATGACACCTCGTGTTATTTGTTCTCAGCTCGTCAAGGTACATCAGAGTCATGCCTCGCTCAGATTTAGGGTGTTCAGCTCGTATTACTCTTATTTCTGCCCCCTGTATGTACAGGTCCTTCTACTCTTTTATTTGTTGATGTCCAAATCCAGCGTCTCTGTTGACGGGTTAGTGACCGCCATATCTGTTACCTCCTGTTCTTGTCAGGTCCGAGTGGCTCTCTCTTATTTGTCAGTCTGAGTGCGCTTCCCAACTGTGTGCCATCTCTCAAGCCATTCCCATGCCTCCTCTGGGCTGGTGAAGAACCACACCTTTGCTTCCGCTTCTACCCTCAATTTGGCAGGGAGTAACATGGCGTACTTAAGCTCTTTCTCTCGTAGGGCCTTTTTGACTTCTAAGAAGCTGCGGCGTTGTCTCTGCACTTTGAGTGTCAAGTTAGGGATAAATGTTATTTTGCTGCTTTCAAAACTGACCGGTGGTGTAATAAGAGCTGCTTGCAGTATTACGTCTCTATCTTGGAAATTAAATACCCGTGCCAGTATGGGCCTAGGCGTTGCTCCCGGCTTCAGTCTCCTCCGGGCACTCTATGCTCCCTTTCAATTGAAAGGTATTTAGACAAGCCTCGGGGTTTCAGGTATTTCACGACTAGGTCTTCTACAAACAGGTTTGTTGCTGGGCCCTCCGCTCGCATCGGCACGCCCAGAATTCGGACGTTGTTGCGTCGCGCCTACCTTCGTAGTCATCCAGTTGATTTTCCATCCTCTCATTACAGACTTGGAGGTCTTTTATTTGTTTTTTAAGTAGGGAAGTATCCATGACTAGTAGGTTGGAGGTGGTCTCTACTTCTTTGATTCTGGCATTCGTGTTATGGATGTCTGCCCTGATTAGGGAGACTTCAGTAGAGGCAGAGTCCATCCTGGATTCCAGTGAGGTGCGCACAGTATTGATGGCTGACATTATGTCCTGCAGTGTCAGGTCTGATTGTCCTTCAGCCTGCTGTACTATTGTGCATGCATTGTTTGTCCCTTTTTGTTGTGCGTCAGCCCCCTTTTGCCATGCATATTTGTCTAGTTTCGCCTGTAGCGAGGTTCGGCCACTTTTCCCTCCCGTCATTGCTGTTCTCAACAGGCCTTCGAGGGCGTGCATGGAATAGCCAAAATCAGCTGGCTACTCTCGGGAGCCGGTGGCCCTGTCCGGCCTGTCTGGTTTCGCCAGCTAATTCTCCATTCGGTTTGGTCTCTTATGCCATGTATCTTCTTTCCGCTGTTGAGGATACCTTGCACTATGTTTCCCCACTATTTTAGTGTGTGTCTGAGGTTTCTGCCAGGTTCCCGGTCTCAGTCTGCTCCTAGTGTGGGGTTCCCAGTTGCTCTCTTCCCTCTGTTGCCGGATTCCTGAATTCCACTGCCGCTGCGTCAGGCCCACAGTCGACCAGGCCCACGTGCCTCACTCCAACAGACAGTGTTCAGCGCTGCTGTGCAGGGTAAACCAAGCTTTCGGTGCTCCTTGCACAATTGCCTGTGGGCTACACAGTTCAGTGGTTTAGTCGCTGTCCTGCGACGCGGGCCGCCCGTAGCCCATCACCCACAAGGCCTTGATCAATGAGCCTTATTCGCCGGGGCCCCCCACTGTCGTACCTTGTGCGAGGTTGTTGCGCTCCCTCCTCGCTTTCTTGTCTCTCCACAGTCAGAGCTGCCAGAGAGTTCGGCCGGTTCTCGAATATTGCAGGCAAGGTTTCATCCAAAATCGTGCCTGTCCGGGACACGCGATGGCCTCCAGCGGTCCCGTGGGCCGCCTGGTAGGGCCGGGTCTGGTCTACCTCCTCAGACCGGTCACTGACTTTGGGCCAACTCGTCGGGAACCACGCACACCCAACTCAGTGGCGGACACCAGTTGTGGTCACTGCTAAGGCACTACACCTCCTCAGCTGACGAGCCCGACGGCTCTGGCGGTTATTCGTCCCAGGGCTTCTTCTCCCCGGGTGCAGCGAGCTTCCTTCCTGGGCCTCGCCGCGCCGACGAGTTGGTCCGCACCTCCGTTCCTGGGCACCAGATCTTCGCGCTGCTCAATCGAGGTGCTTGCAGAAGGCTGTGGACACTGTTGGGCTTGAATTCAGCTCTTTTTCCGGATTAATGTGCAGATTTATGCGATGCCGGACGTGGTGTATCAGAGCCGCGTTAGAGTGCGGCCATCTTCTTCGGCAGTCGGGCACGCCCCCTCCCCAAGTTGATGAAGTTTTGATTGCCGGAGAAAACATATTTCTTTGTTTTCCACACACACTAGAATGATATTGCACTTTTAAAGAAAGATATTTTGGGAATTATGCTAATTATATTTGCACCATAGATCAGGTAATTTATTTGCAAACATGCCTTTACATCACTGAAATGGAAAACATGTTTTGAAGCATCTATACACAAAGTTTTGAAGTACCAATCCTTACCGTGTTACAGTATTATGTATCAAAGTGTAAGCATATAGTTTCTTCTTCCCAATATTAGCTTTATTACATTTTCACGTTTTAAAATTGCGTTTGAGATGTTGGTGAGAGTTGCTCCCAACACATCCTACTCTCATCAGTAAACTCGGTTTTACTGTTGACTAGCGTAAATATTCTGTCATAGTTTCAGTGGTGGTAGAATGCAGTGACTACATTTTTAGGTCTCGCAGACCTGCGTTGCAGCGCGCATGCGCTGCTCGCTCTGCGAGGCTTTTTGTAATCGAGGAGATTTCAGAAGTGGGGTTGAAGCCCCGCCCATCATTCTCATTGGCTGGCGTCATCGTTTATGCTAAACGGTGGCCTCCGATTCAAAATGAGGCTTTTTTGTTACCGCCCTGTCTCCTTTTTAGACGGCCCATCAGGACTGGATTGTTTGCTTGCGGCGTGACACGGTCCTCAATATGTAGGCGGTAAGCACTATTTTTTTTCAGTCGCACACTGCTCAGCAGCGGTGCTGCTTCCCTAAACAGTGGCCAGACACGCACGCTGGCCGGAGGTGCGCTCGTTGTTGTTCCATTAGCGAAGTTACAGTTTGTTAACCACATCGGTGGCCAGACACGCACGCTGGCCGGAGGTGCGCTCGTTGTTTATTTTTTATTAATACAGCCCACGCCGAGGCTCGAACCCTGTTCTCCAGCTCCAAAGTCGGCAGCGTTATATTACATGTTGTGGGGAGCGTTACTATGCCGCCATGTTATGTCACATCAGGTTATGGTAAAGGAGCTTTATGTTTTGAGGTTACTGGCTCATACTTGAATTTGTGCTTATTTTTATTACTAATATGCACAGCCAAGGGCGTTAGAAATGCCCAGCATCATCTACGGTGCTACTAAAAGATCAAAATTGGCGTCTGTATCTCCTGCACGTGCATGCCTCAGTGGCAGAACCCTTGTGTTTTAGTGAACATCAAGCAAGATCACCACACACAAAAACACTAAAGCGCATTCATTGTCTTTGTTTCATTATCCAAATATGTGTTATACTGGCAACATCGTCATTGTGGTAGAGCGAATTTTTGAATAAAGAGCACACTGTTCACAGAGCAGGAAACTATTTTGGTAGTTAAAATGGACTCCAAAATTAAACAAATGCAAAAAAAAGTCCGATTTTATAACGACCTTTTATTCGCAAAAATGAAATGGGTAGTTCTACGGTGTTTGTTTTTGTTCTTTATATCACACAACCGAAAAAGATGTCAACCTGCACAGGAGCGTCTGACTTCTCTGGGACCCACCATACAGCTGTCCTTGGCATGCTTGAGTATGACGCTCAGGTTCATACACCCACATGGGCCACAAGTAGTGCAAAACGTGTCTGTGATTGTTGAACATATTTGAGATGTCTGTTTTTCAATTGACTACGTAGTTAGATTTTAACACAATTCCCAGATTTTGCTCGGTATCAATGTAGGTCAAATAATGTGTTTTTCATTTAAAAAAAATGCATTCTCACAGTTTCGGTGTGTTTAGTTGAAGTGAAATCCCGGACCCTCGCTAAACGGCTAGAAGTGGTCTACTCCATCAAACACGCTGTAAAAGTGAAATCACTTGCTCAATAGCTCCTAGAGCGGTAAAAGTAGTGGAGGAGCTCTGTGGTGTGTAGATTCGGACCGCAGATGTTTCTTTTCTATTCCAATGCACAATCAGGGGGGTTCTCCTATTGTTCTACTATTGGAGGTTGCTTGGTTTATTTATTTAAATATTTATTTAAATCTGTTTTCACGCTGTGGGAAAGGACGCCAAAAGAATCCACCCACCCAAGCTGCTTTTGCGAAAAACAGTCCCATTCAATTCAAATATGTTTATTTATTCAAGGTTTTCAGCGAAACAAAAACACAGACATCAAACTGTAATTAAAAGAGGTTTCTACAAAACTTTCTGACACAGGCACAAACATGAATCTGCCAACACCTCGCCATGCAAAATAAACCGGCCGTGCCCAGCCTTAACTCGGCAAAACTACAATTTGGCAAACACCGCGCAGGGCTTGCCGGTTTATGCATATCCTGGAGTATTTATTAATCGCGTAATATCGACAGCTTGGTTCAGTCGCCTTTGGCAAGGGCGGCCGCGTGTTTATTTTTGCATCGCGCTTTCACTTAAAGTGAAAGTGCGATGCAAATATAAACAAGCGGCTGGAGCTAGGCACACGGAGAGGTAGTTTATCTGTCTCTCACCACCCCCTTCCGAGATCTCCGTTTATTTTTTAGGTCTCGCCTGAGCCAGCGCATGCGCTGCACTGGCGAGACATTTTGTGAGTGGGCTTTTAAAAGTCCGACCACAGCTTTGTGTGGCATACAGCGTGCGGTTACGCGCACAGGCACGAGCAGAGGCACCATCTGGCTTTCCTCTCTCGTCATGGTGCGCGCACACCACTCGCCAGACGTGCCTCCTTTTTTTGTTTTTTTTAACTTGCAGCGCGAGGCGCGCGCTTGTTTTTAAAACGGTCATGCAAATATAAACTTGTGTTCCATTCACAAAGGCGATTGCAAAACTTACCAGAGTGTTTTGTTCTGTGCATACCCTGCTTCACTAGTCTTTAATTTTTGCAGGGTTCAACTTCTGCGTATGGAATAGTCTTTTTCCTTCCAGCAAGAAATCACAGTTAAAGCACTATGATCCAATGTACGATTCCCAGCAAGTTGTCAAATTACACTTTCAACTTTGGAAAATTCAACTTTGTAAAGAGTAGCCAACAAGCTTCTATGGCAAAACAAGAAAGAAACACATTTGGGCTCTTACAGCCGAGATCGACCCGATCTCATTAAGACCAATAATTCTAAAGTGCCGTGCCCAGTCCGGTCTCCTCTCCTTACCGAAGTGAGCATGTGAAGATCATCCAGAATCTCACTCTGCCTCGGTTTCAGCAGCATAGTGGACGTGTGCAGTAGGGCGGGGCTCCTTACATACAGAACGGCAGTACCCAAGATGGCCTCCACCCACTGCCTTCTGGGACTTGAAGTCCAAAATCAAATAATGATATTTGCACACATTAGAGCCGTTCTGTGGTGATGTGGGCCATTTCCCT